>JAPQNM010000049.1:8359786-8377286 GCA_029783475.1 Metacarcinus magister
TCGTTCACACCAAGAGAAGGACGACGCTTTCTGTGTGTTGATATTTGACTTGGTTGAAGGTGTTGAGTGGAAGGACTAAGCCACTAACTAGGATGAGTGTAAATGTTGTACTCATTCCAAAACATGAGTGTCCAAAGTTGAGTAACATGTTGTGCCTTATTTGTATGCTTTACCTTCATCAGGAGTTGGGAATCCCTATGAGCGTGGCGGCGAGGATGCAGATCAACATGCACGTGATCCCCTACCCTGGGAATGGTCTATTACACCTCGGCAAAATAGAGTAAGTAAGAGTGAAAGTGTCCTACATGCAGTCATGACAAAGTAAGTAAGAGTGAAAGTGTCCTACATACAGTCATGACAAAGTAAGTAAGAGTGAAAGTGTCCTACATACAGTAATGACAAAGTACCTGACGGGACGTGGCTGCAAACTTACACACACAGAACAACAATCATTGGTTTGGTTAGACTGACTCAGTAAGCCTAAGTTATTGACCTCCACAATTGTTAGTGTTGCTGATTTGACGCAACACACATCGGCGATTTCAACTTCGTATGTGTTAACAACAGTATTAATTGATTCCTCCCTCTGCCTCTCTCCCCCCCCACGCCGCACAGCATACTCAGCCAGGTGTCCGAGGTGTACTTGCCGCTCGTGTGGTTCGAGACAACCGCTGCGCTGCCACCCAAGGACGCCAAGGAGCTCAAGACGCTGCTCTACATCATGAAAAGTCCCCTTGTCACCATCATCTTCTCCTCCATGATTGGGCTGGGACTCCTCACCATCATCCTCGTCCTCCTCTACCACTACAAATGTGCGTAGCGGTCCTAGTGGTGTCTGGTGACCTGGTTGACCGCGGGCTGGTTGGGAGTTATACTTATTTATTCGTAGTTAAGGGAAAGGCCAGGACTGACGCGTAAATAAGGCCGTGAGAGCTAAACACTCCTTAATAAAGTGTTAAGATGAAGGTGGTAGTATGCTTCCTTGATGGTGTGTGTGTGTGTGTGTGTGTGTGTGTGTGTGTGTGTGTGTGTGTGTGTGTGTGTGTGTGTATGTGTGTGTTTACCAAGCACTACCATACTGTAAACCTACAAACCCGGGGCACTAACTGACGGTAATGATGCTGGACATGCTTCACGACAGTCTACCCTTCAAAGCAACACGGAGCCAAACAGAAAACGAGCCTCTACGATACCTGACGGGACTATTCTGCACGTTACGAGGTTGTCTATGTAGTGGTCGTAGTTTTTGTGGCTTCAGATAATATTAGAAAGAATGACACAATACATTCTGAAAATAAATAATAATACAAAATGGAAGACTATTTCCTCTACATTAAAAAAACCTGCACACTTTCCTTGTCCAATGTGTTAATAAACGTACTATAGTCGATGCAAGGGAAAAACGAAGGGGATTCAGCATACTATAATCCAAGAGAAGGATGGAAATAGGACATCAATTTTCACATTACTGAGTTAGTGTATAGCGGTTGTCTATTATCTGACCAAGGTAAGCATTATTAACACCGATTTAGTTCAATAGGTGAGTGGGATTAATTAATTGTTTCCTGCTGAAGGTACGCGTGGCCACCAGGAAGAGTGTGGGATCGACTTTTTCCACTTTTGTATGATAACATCTCTAACTTACATGCTACGTGGGTAATGAATGAGAGAGAGAGAGAGAGAGAGAGAGAGAGAGAGAGAGAGAGAGAGAGAGAGAGAGAGAGAGAGAGAGAGAGAGAGAGAGAGAGAGAGAGATAATAAGATAAAAAGTAAAGTTAACAAAGCTGTTGAAATATGATATAAAAATAAGCTTGGTACTAATGACTGTCCTTTCATCGACACAAAACAAGAAGCTGAAACATTATCATGGAAATAAAACTTAGAAAACAAATGTGTTAATATATATAAAAGATAAATATATAAAAATAAAAATAAACATAAACTAATGATTATCAAAATACCTACAAGTAAGAGATACAAATATAAAAGTGTAAAGAATGATATCAAATACACGGGAAAAATATATAACAATAGATTAGAACACCAAAAATCACTCTTCAATCAGCGTGAATCTGGCTTTGATTAACCAATTAGCGACGCTGGATGTGCTGGAGGCGAGGCTGCAGCTCCACCACACCCTCCCCTCCCCCCCATGACGACACCCTCCCCTCCAACTCCCGCCCCCCCCCCACCCCCCTTGACGACACAGCAGCGGGCATTACTCTTTCAGGATAACAGTATCGCGCTGCCTCTTAATGCTGCACCGTAAGTAAAAGAAGAAAAAAAAGCGTACTCTAGGGTTGATAACACACACACACACACACACACACACACACACACACACACACACACACACACGCACACGCACACGCACACGCACACACACACACACACACACACACACAGGAAGGTTATATAATCAGAACTTAATGGAAGTCAGAGGGACAAGCCCATATTGGCAATACTTGGTCATATTAACTTGGGAGTAACAAGGAGCGAGACGCGGGGGCGGGAGGCAGCGGGGGGAGGGTCAGTGAGAAGCAGGGTTGAGCGGGCGTAGGGTGGTGCTCTGTTTAATTACATCCAACATGAACTTTGTACTATTAATACTATTTCGTGGAGGTAGAAAGGCCTGGGCGGGGTGGTGGTGGTCCTAACTTAACTCATCAATAACTTGTACGTATAACTCCCGGCCTGCTGCTGCTGGAGGGTGTGTGGGGCGGCGTAAGGGTCTATGATCTTGGGGAGAGGTGGAGCGCCGCCTCGACATTCCTGAACTGGTGCCATCGTATCAGTGTTGTTAAGGTTATCGTGTTGTGACGCCTCATCATTCACCTTTACGTATTTTTCCAATAAGTGTAAATTACTTGTTACTATCTTTCTGCAGTGCTTCAAGTTTATAACACATTAAACTTTACCCATCTATCATACATGTGCTTTTTTTCTGAATTTTTGCTCATTTTCTCATGTAATTATTAAAAATGCTTCGAAATTTTCACCTGTGAGTAGTTTTTCATAACACCAAATCAAATTCGTACAAGATGGAAGCAATCTGCCAGTAAAAAAAATAAGGATAAATTGATGCGAGTAATTGCATCTTCAGTTGAAACAGACACACTGAAGCCATAACGCCGCCATTCTAACCTAGACCAGAACCATTGAGCCAACCCCTTATGACCCCCGCAGGGGAGAGTGGCGGCTCCCTCATGGGTGCCTAAAATGATGTTTAATTTCTTCGTGCAGTGAAGGAGAAAAATTTACACAGAAATTCCCACTCGGGCGGCGTCTGGTCTTCGAGTGACACGCAGCCAGACCATGACGCTGAGGTGATAACGGCACACGCATGGGACAAAGGGCAGCACCTCAACGCAACTTACAGTGGGACAGATAAGGGCAAGTTTTCTCATGAATTGTGCAAAATGTGATACAAGCACTAATTTTGGCATGGTGGTTCACAAGGGTCTACTCAGCAAATCTGTCTGACGTGCCACTTGAAAATCCAATATGGCGGCCATTTTTCAGGTTGGCCGCCAAATTTTATTTAATATGTCCAATTTATACCATTTACAGTATTCCAAGGCTTCTGAAAATAGTAAAAATGGATCTGGCATCCTCAGAAACATATAACTAGACACCAAGATCATTCAAATTCATCAACTACATACATTACTATGGGAAAACATGACTTCGGAAGATAATTTTGGCGACTATCTTGAAAAATGGCCGCCATTTTGAATTTTCAGGTGGCACGTCAGACAGATTTGCTGAGTAGACCCTTGGGAACCACCAGGCTGAATTTGGTGCTTGTATCACAATTTGAATGATTTTTCTGTTATCCGCCCCACTATTAGCTGAAGGAGAGCCGAAGGACTGCCTAGACAAGCCGACCTCATGGAAGAATTGGGACTCACCCAAGGATGGCGGCGAGATAACGTGATACTATTTATATATTTTTTCCTTTACCCTTGGCGCCGGTAGGCTTAATGGAGGCCTTAGATGGTCGGCCTCCGCCCGTTAGTAGCACGGGTTAGATTTTTTAAGTGACGCCTTGTTTCTTATTGAGAAGCTCATGCTGCCAGCGGAAGCTCCTCAAGCATATAGTTTTGCAGTCCCGTCGAGGATAGTGTTATGGCAGTATGTAGGTGATCTTAGGCCACTCGGCGGTATTACCAAAGAAAAGTGGCCAGCTCGTGCCGGGGCACGAACTCGGGACTCTGAGTTGGTATGCCCGACCGCTAGCCACTAGGCCACCGCCTCCCCTAATCATTATTCAATATCATTATTATTAACATTATTATTACTATTATTAGTAGTAGTAGTATTATCATTATTGTTACTATCATTATTATTATCATTATTATTATCATTATTGCTACCATTATTATTATCATTATTATTATTATCATTATTATTTTTTTTTATCATTATTATTAGTATTATCTTTACAGTACGTGTGTGTGTGTGTGTGTGTGTGTGTGTGTGTGTGTGTGTGTGTGTGTGTGTGTGTGTGTGTGTGTGTGTGTGTGTGTGTGTGTGTGTGTGTGTGTGTGTGCGCGCGCGCGTGTGCGTGGAGGAGGAGCTGCTTGGGTCATCAGGTATGGAGATACAGCTTGACCTTAAGCCGTGTTGACGAGGAGCTTGAAGTGAGGGAAGATAGAGTAAAGTGGAGGAAGTAAGAGTCCCTCCAAACACCACTTGGACACTACTTTAATCTAAATTGACCTTTTTTTTTAAGTGGAGGCGTCATTAGCTTCACGCCCCGCTCAGCTAAATGATGCTTTGTGTTAGCGGATGAAAGGGTGGAGAGGGACGACTGAATGAGGGAAGGGAACAAACTATTGGTATCATTAACTTTATAAGGGTCTCTGTGTGTGTGTGTGTGTGTGTGTGTGTGTGTGTGTGTGTGTGTGTGTGTGTGTGTGTGTGTGTGTGTGTGTGTGTGTGTGTAGGCGCCAGAGGTATTAAACAAGGCAGGTTAATTAATTCGATCCTGTAAAGTAATGTTTGTAACTAGATCTGCATAACGTGAGAAAATATTGACTTGCTTTTCGCTTAGCTTAGTTTATGATTGCATGTATACCTTCCACTCTGCCGCCTCCTCTCCTTCCCCAATCCCAATATACCCCCCACAGCTTTCCCTCCCCCCACCCTCCACGGCCCCTCCCTTCCCCCATTCCCATACCTCCTACAGCCTCTTCCTTGTTTTCCACACACACATTTCGTCTTCTCCTCCTTCCCCACGCCTCCCACACGCCCAGTTACAACACTCTCTTTCCCCACACCCACGTCTCTATCTCCTCCGATAATCTTCCTTCCCTCTCCACATTTGGTACCACTCCTTCCCCATCCCCTTCACTCCCACGCAACTTACACAGCCTCTCCTTCCTCCCTTACTCCCACCTCATCATTGTAATTAAGGGAATCTTATATATTCGAAAGTAAGGACGAATTTTTGAGTTATGTAGTAAAATGTGTGCAATTCCCAAAGTATTTAGCGCTGCAAGGACACACACACACACACACACACACACACACACACACACACGCACCGACACACACACACACACACACACACACACTCACACACACTCACACACACACACACACACACACACACACACACACACACACACAGAGGGGTGGACGGGGTGTAAGGGGGTAGGAACAATGACAGCAATGTGTTTCAGGTGATGAAAAAGCTGCAATTTTTGTGTTGCGTCAAGGAATCGCTTAGAGGCTGAATATTTCATCCCTTCGTCCTTGAGCGAGGTCTCATTTTACATACCAATATTACATTACTTTTTGGTCACACGCAAAAATATTACGTAGACTTTGTTGAAAATGTTAAACAAGCGTTCTGAATTTTTGTCTATCACATCATAAAGACAAACAATATAATTTCTGATGACTCCAGTTA
This sequence comes from Metacarcinus magister, assembly GCA_029783475.1. Taxonomy (NCBI): domain Eukaryota; kingdom Metazoa; phylum Arthropoda; class Malacostraca; order Decapoda; family Cancridae; genus Metacarcinus; species Metacarcinus magister. Next base: position 8,365,704 of record JAPQNM010000049.1, read on the forward strand.
ACACGTAGAAGGTCGTGAATTCCTTGTGTTTTCCTCTCTCTGTAATCTGACATTTACACTACATTTTGAACTCCCACGAATAAAATAATGTATATATGATCCACTTTTGCATTCCTGCCACCACACGCTACAGGTACAACACGTGCATTTCGCAGAATAAAACAAGGTCATCTTTTGTGTGTCCTTGCCTCTTCCTCCTCCTCCTCCTTCTCCTCCTCGCCCACTGCGGATCACAACTCACTCTGCCATAACACATTCTTCCCTCCGTATAATCCGCCCGATTTTTTTGTTCCCGTGGCTGAGGCGACGCACCATCAGGCAGATTACAAAAAGGGCGTCACAAGCCTCGCCCACCACGCCCGCGGGTGACACTGCTGCCCTGTCACCAGTCCTTTCACGGCGATGCATGATAACGCTCAGGGAGGTGACACGGTAGAGGAGGAGGAGGAGGAGGAGGAGGAGGAGGAGGAGGAGGAGGAGGAGGAGGAGGAGGAGGAGGAGGAGGAGGAGGAGGAGAAGGAGGAGGAGGAGGCGGTGGTGTGTGAAAATACAAGACAACTCGATATACATTTGTGCAGCACTTTATTGATGGATACTTGATAGACACGCACCTACACAGATACACACATACGCGCACACACACAGATAAACAGCATGACCACCACAGATCCCCGGCGCTGAGGGCACATCCACGCCTCAGGCCAGCGTGAAGTCGTGGAGGAGGGAGAGGAGGTTCACAGTCTCCCTCCACCTGCTGCTAACACCCTAAAGCACATCAAAAATATCATCTCGGATTTTCTCTCTAAATTTACAGCATCATGACAGGCTACACATGTGAGTATTCACAGGGTGTCCTTCTGTAGTAACATTAGGCTTGATTTCCAGTGGGAGGGACAGCGCCGCCCCACCCCGGCAGCCGTCAATCAGGGTCGAAGATGAAGAACCACAGCACAGCACAAACAGTCGCTTCGGGAAGGTCCACAAGACGCCATCCACTTCATGTATGCATATATCTTTTTGCTGAGCCCATTCACTGCACTCGCTTCTGGGCTCACGTGCGAAGACTTTATTGGAGGTAAAATTAAACAACACAACCTGGATTGCTAAGATGGAGTCTCCTTGAATATATTTTAGTTAACGCTCAAAACGGCAGAGAGTCAAGTGTTGCTCCCAGAAGAGGAGACGCTGCCTGGTGGCCCGACGAAGCCGCCGCCGCCTGGTGGGGAGAGGAGGCGGCGGCCCAGTTGGTATTGGAGATGAGACCACGTGGCGGGCGAGCGGCGGTGAGTTGCTTAGATCAATGTGTCTGGAAGGAGAAGCAGCCATGACACACTATGTAAGCGGCTGAGACCTCACTGACACAAGAATGGCAGTCCAGTAACACATTTGTCTCATCGAGTCTGAATCCTACTCGATCTTGTAACATGTACAACAAATGCTTTCTATAAACTTATTAATTACACGAAGAGACAACTTGCAATATCCAGGGCCATGCATTAGTCAGTCCATGCATTTCAGCGTCAATGTTACTCTTTCATTACACTTCGTCATTGAGTAAACAGGAAAATTAGGATGTCATGAAAATCATATCCTGGCTGGACGATGGCAGGAAGGTGAGCTGCGGGAGTGGAGTGGCGAGGAGGTAAGCGGTGGCGGCAGGGACAGAGAAAGCAGGTAATATAACATGTCGGTGTGTGGGAGGCAGGGAGGCAGGGTGGCAGGGTGGCAGGGAGGCAGGGTGGCAGGGTGGCAGGGTGGTAGGGTGGCAGGGAGGCAGGGTGAGGAGGTTGGCTGGATAATCCCACCTCTACAAAAACAATGCCCTCCCAACTCGTTACTTCTGCCAGATCATTCTTTTCTTTAGGTTCATCCTTTGTACGTCATCTTGATATTATATGTTGTCCCTAAGCTAACCTTTTCTCGTATCCACCTCATACCTACTACTACCACTACCACTACCACTACTACTACTACCACTACCACTACCACTACCACTACCACTACTACTACTACTACTACTACGAGAGAGAGAGAGAGAGAGAGAGAGAGAGAGAGAGAGAGAGAGAGAGAGAGAGAGAGAGAGAGAGAGAGAGAGAGAGAGAGAGAGAGAGAGAGAGAGAGAGAGAGAGAGAGAGAGAGAGAGAGAGAGAGTGTGTTTTCAATGTCACAAAAGAAATCAGACTTTCATATAATACCTAAACTCATACAGAAGGCGACGGGGAGTTTTTTCGTTTGGTATCAAAACAGAAGAAGAAAAATAACCAGATAAACCGGACTTCTTCTCTTATAAGAAAATAAATTAGAGAAGAAAGATAAAAAAAAAAAAATCCCTCGATGTTTACATATACAGGTGTTTTTGTTCACCCTTACACCTGCCCTTCGTGTGATCGTTGCACAGGTGTATAATGTATAATGTTACGCTATGATGTCCACAGGTGGTACATTATCACCTTGGAGAAAATACCCAAATACCGCCACTGTATGTAGAAAGAAAAAATATCTAACCCTTTCATCCTTATATTTTTTTTAGTCGGGAAGGGAAAATTTAGTAAAACAAGTGACTGAGGCTTGACTAGTTGTTTACAGAGTGACTCCCTACCTTGCCTTGCCTTGCCTTGCCTTGCCCTGCCTTGCCCTGCCTTGCCCTGCCTTGCCCTGCCTTGCCTTGCCTTGCCTTGCCTTGCCCTGCCTTGCCTTGCCTTGCCCTGCCCTGCTTTGCCTTGCCTTGCCTTGCCTTGCCCTGCCTTGCCCTGCCTTGCCTTGCCTTGCCTTGCCTTGCCTTGCCCTGCCCTGCTTTGCCTTGCCTTGCCTTGCCCTGCCCTGCTTTGCCTTGCCTTGCCTTGCCTTGCCTTGCCTTGCCTTGCCCTGCCTTGCCCTGCCTTGCCTTGCCTTGCCTTGCCTTGCCTTGCCTTGCCCTGCCCTGCTTTGCCTTGCCTTGCCTTGCCTTGCCTTGCCTTGCCTTGCCTTGCCTTGCCTTGCCTTGCCTTGCCTTGCCTTGCCTTGCCTTGCCTTGCCTTGCCTTGCCTTGCCTGATCACCTGCCTCGCCTCCCCACCAAGATTACGCCAGGTTGTACGGCTTCACCTTAATTAATCTGCTGCGTCCTGTGCCGTTTTCATCTTACCAATCACGAAATAGAAGAGAAAAAAAAAAAGAGATTGAGAGAGAGAATAATAGAATATACTCACGCTCTCTCAATACATTACGCTTCCACCTCGCAGTGAGTGATCAATTTTGTCTTCTGAATGAATAATAATTTCGTATGAATTCCAGATACCATATACTACCCCCACCCCCCTAAACCACTCACTGAACATTGCCTCCCCCACCCCCCCAACCCCTCTCTCTCTCTCTCTCTCTCTCCTTCATTAATGCTAACTTTCTCTTGCTCCATCTCCCCAACCATGACAGAACAGTGGCAGGAGTCTCCCCTTTAATTACCGGGGTGTCAGGTGGCATATAGTTGGGAGGACGGATGAGGAACAGGTGGGCATGGCGCGGGACAGATGGCGTGAAGCAGGAGGAGGAGGAAGAAGAGGCGGTAGGCAGGCACTCACGATGAAGACAAGTGATGTTATGGAGGAAGGACAAGGACAAGGACGAGGACGACAAGGAGGAAATTAGGAGCAGGAGAAGGAAAAAAGGAAGCAGAGAACTCACATGCAAGTAGAGACAGACAGGCAGGCAGACAGACAGGCAGGAAAGGAGGTAAATAAAAACATACAGGTGTCAAAGGTAATACAATGAACACATACCTGGAGTCCTCTTGCCCCAGGAGCCCCGAAAGTGAGCCCAGTCGTTGGGGACCCGCTTGCCCCATGCCCCCCGAAGGTTGCTCCATTTCCCGTTGCGCTTGCCCCACGTGCCTGCAAGGGAGGGAAGAAGGGGAGGTGATGCGTCGCTTTCATGTTCATAATGACGGAGTTTTGTCAATATTCTCTAAACAAATGAATGAATGGATCAAGTGTATGTTCTTGCTCCTTCACGTTCATTGACTTGCGACTCTTATGAATGAGGCGATGAAACAATGAATGAATGAATGAATGGATGGATAAGGAAACTAAGTGTGTTTAATATTAAAGTAACTCTTGTGCTCTTCCTAAAACGTGAGTAAATGTCACGTTTATGCACCAACATGAAACACGAGTCAGGCCTCACGTCTCGCCTCAGCACACCTGCGTTGTACTCATAATTAACACTCCCTTCACCTTTTCATTAATTTTCCACACAAACTCGTCGCCACAGAGGCAAGTGTCGCCACGTGAAGGACTCTGGTAGGTTCCCGCGGTCACCTCCGTCACCGTCTCCATCAGGTCCCGCGAAGAAAAATAATAATAAATGAACAGATAATTACAGGAAATTGGCCCCCAAACGCTAATGACTTTAACGAGCACCGGCGGCACAGAGTGATTAGTTGGTCTCTGAACCCTCCTGGAATCCGGTGCCTCGCCTCACCCCCTCCACCACACTTCCCGCCACAGCCCGCCCACACCTTACGCCTCATGCTACTCCAACACATCCACCCTCACCATCGTCCTTCCGACGTGCACCAGCAGGACACTGACATCCTACGGAGGGAATGAACCACCTGACGCCGTTTCGTTCCTACGGTTTCTACGTTCTACAATGACATTTAACAAAGGTTACAGGTGCGTCCGTGAGGCCCTACAAAGGTGGAATCAAACCTTCGTTTAGCTGCCTAGGAAATAAATAAGTATAAAGTCACAACACGCTGACAACACTGTGGTCTGCGCCTCGCCAGGAGGAAAACATTGTTTTATCAACACCTTTTGGATGAAAATTTGATCAACTTTAACTAACTTCCGGCCTCGTCCCTTCCCAACCTCCGGGCGGGCGTCTCACTCAGCTGCTTGGCGTCGCTGCTTCACCTTGACACAACATGCCCTGCTGCACACAGCCGCCCTTCGCTTCACTGTCCTAACGTACACACTGATCCGCGGTGGTCAGCGTGCTAACAATCATTCTTGTGGTAGAATGATTAGTCTAAGTGACACCTGACTCCACAATCATTTAACATACGAAATACACTTTTAATATGTTGTTACTTTATGACGAGAACGAATGTTTGTCAGACTCATGATGGAATGTGATCTAGAATGAGCCATCCCTTGAGGTGAAGGGTCGGGGCCGCACCTCTGAGGCTGGACCAGTTGTTGGAGCGAGGTGACACCGCCGGGTAGTCCGGCCTCTTGCCCCACAGTACCCAGCCGCGCTTGACGGGGGCGGCGGCGACCATCCTGGCCAAGGTTTCCGGAGACACCTCCAGCTCCTCGTCTTCTAGCGCCTCGTCGTCAATGTCTTCGCTGTCGTCGGGGGAGCGTTTTCCCCACGCCCCTTGTAGGTTGTTCCAAGCTCGCTTGCCCCACGCGCCCTGCGGCAGACAGGTGGTTCAAGACACGCCCTCCCCTTCCTCAAGTAAGCCACAACAGTTAGGATTTTGAATGACGACGCCTCTAAGCACCAGTGGCAGCCAGTGTTTACAGCCTCACACTATAATACATGATTTACTTTGATGAGATGGAAGGGGACTATCAACATTTAGTCATCGAGGTGTGGGAAGGTACCTGTCCTGCCACTCACCTGGAGGCTGCTCCAGCCGGCCCTCTTGCCCCATGAACCCTGGAACTTGCTCCAGTTGTTGCGTTTGTCTTCCAAGTCCTGTGTGCAAAACACATGTTATACACACTGGCTACCCGTGCCTCTCATAACAACCACAAACACTCACAAACAGACAGACAGACAGACAGACAGACACCCACACAGACAGAGAAACACATCTACACATTACAAAATAAAGGAAAATGGAAAACAATGCAGATAACAGAAAAGAGGAGGAAGAGGACGAAAAAAATAAATTGTATAAGGAAAGCAAACAGATGGAAGAGAAAGATGAAGAAGTAAGATAGTGTGAGGAAGGATCAAACCTACCTGAAGGTGGATAAGATCGTCTTGCCTCTTGCCCCATGAACCCTGAAACTTGCCCCAGGAGGTCCTCTTGTCCTCAGCGTCCTGGAAGGGGAGAGAGGAAAGGAGATGAATGGGAGGAACATTTCATCTGCTCCTGAAAGTCCTCCAGCCATGTATGTACTAATGTGGCTTTTAGTAAATTCAGTCTTGATATACCATTCACTTTAAGACTCACCGTTTTTTCTGGCACTGCTTTACTGATCTCTCTCTCTCTCTCTCTCTCTCTCTCTCTCTCTCTCTCTCTCTCTCTCTCTCTCTCTCTCTCTCTCTCTCTCTCTCTCTCTCTCTCTCTCTCTCTCTCTCTCGTTCATTATCATACGAGAACCAAAACAAAATCGGAGAAAAGGAAGGAAGTAGAAGAAAGTAGAAGTACATAAGGAAGGACATCAGAGTACAAAAAGAAAATAAGTGAGATGGATCGAAGTAAAAAGCAAGTAAAGTAACATTATAATATACCTGAAAGTCGTCCTCGGAAGCAACCTCGTCCCCTCGCTTGCCCCAAGATCCTTGAAATTTGTTCCAGTTTCCCCTCTTGTCCTCGGCAGCCTGTCGGGGAGAGAGAAATTGAGTCACATGAAGAAGAAGAATAATAAAAATTGAAACTATCTAACGCTTAAAAGAATAAAATCAAAGAGGAAAGAAAAGAAAAGAGAAAGTCCTTTTACTGTGTTATGAATACTGGTAACATTATGCAGGTTTTTTCCTTCTTCTGCAAATCATGAACTCCTTTGTTACATTCCCAGCAAACCAATGAATCACAAGACAAACACACAACCACATAAGTTAGCCATGAAGCACAACTATTATACACAGTGACTTAGGAGTATTTCCAAGTCACCTCATAACTCCTCTCACTCCCTAACTCCACACACTCCATAACACACTGACACCACTCTTAACGGATTTTATATACTATTCCACCTTTTCTTTAAACCTCCCACCATACTATTTAACTTTTTTCTTCCTTACGTCTTCCACAACCACAACCACCATCACCACCACCACCACGAAGACATTTCAAACTCTCCATCCCTAGACTTCTATTCTTTTCCTTCCATGTCAAGATACCAGCCGTTGTTACCTAATAAATATGTACTAAAAGAGTTACAGAAGGGAAGACTTATATAGCTCCTTAATACTCCTCTTTTAAGGGAGTTCAAATCCTTTAAGGAAGTAAAAGAAACAGAGTATCATCAACAGCAGCAGCAGCAAATTATTTACCTTTAGTTTAACTGGTTATTACCTGTGTGTGATGGAACAAAGCACGACAGGTGAACACACAAGCGTGTTTTAAGTAACTCATGCGCGGGACTTCAAAAAAACAAACAAAAAAAGACAATCAGGTGAGTATTACAGATTACTTGTTGCGTGTGTTCCAGGTGTGTGTGTGTGTGTGTGTGTGTGTGTGTGTGTGTGTGTGTGTGTGTGTGTGTGTGTGTGTGTGTGTGTGTGTGTGTGTAAATTGCGTGGTGGCAGTGTTAGCTGGCCATCCAATGTATGAGTTATGTGTTATGCAGAGGCTAAGGTATAATTTTAATGTGAAAAGAATAGTTGTGTGTGGTGGTGGTGGTGGTGGTGGTGGTGGTGGTGGTGGTGGTGGTGGTGGTGGTGGTGGTGGTGGTGGTGGTGGTGGTGGTGGTCTCTTTAAAACCGAATTAAGTTGTACTGAGTGAAACAAACTCATTTTATTTTACGATCTCACCTAAGCGGGATTTGGATACTATCTCTCTCTCTCTCTCTCTCTCTCTCTCTCTCTCTCTCTCTCTCTCTCTCTCTCTCTCTCTCTCTCTCTCTCTCTCTCTCTCTCTCTCTCTCTCTCTCTCTCTCTCTCTCTCTCTCTCTCTCTCTCACACACACACACACACACACACACACACACACACACACACATACGAGGCCTTCTGTTACTAAGAATCTGAAGGCGACTCACACAGGAACGAGAGAACATTAACATATCTTCCCTTGACACGGTTATACTTACACATTCATCCCTTCAACGTCTCACTCACTCACTCACTCACTCACTCACTCACTCACTCACTCACTCACTCACTCACGCACTCACTCACTCACTCACTCACTCACTACAGTAAAGTATTTCAACGTCACTTATCACTAATAATCACGAACCTAATGAAAAAACAAAAGTGCTCTGTAATTAGTGCTTCAAATTCGTGACATGATGGATTTGTCAAGATGGATGGAGGGCGGTGGTGGGATGGCATACGAGGAGGAAGAGGAAGAGGAGGAGGAGGAGGAGGAGGAGGAGGAGGAGGAGGAGGAGGAGGAGGAGGAGGAGGAGGAGGAGGAAGACGAGGAGGGCGTGGCGTGGCGTGGCGTGGCGTGCTGTTCGTCGCCTGTACAAGCTCACGTGACGGTATCAGCGACAGGTGACTGCTTCCTCGTGACACTGTGAGCCCCGGCCATCACTTTCCTGCTTGTACACACGCTGCCCCCCCCCCTCCTCCTCCTCCTCCTCCTCCCCTCCTCCTCCTCCTCCTCCTCCTCCTCCTCCTCCTCCTCCTTCTCCTCCATCTATCCTCCTCCTCTTCCTCCTCCTACTATCCACTTTACTATCCTTTATCTCAGACTTGTAGAGACTATAGAAGTAGAGTAGCTACACAGGCAACCTTGTAAGGCCCACCAGGGCTGTTGTTGCCTGTTATTCCTTTGTATTCCTATCTCTCTATCACCTTTATATATCATACTCTTTGCTTTCTTTCTTCCCTATGCATCCTACTTTCTCTCTCACCTTTCTCTCCATACCTCTCTTCGCCTTGACTCTATTCCTCATCTTCTTATGTTTACCTATAATCAATTTCCTTATATTTCACTTCCTCTCCTCTTCCCTCTTTGCCTTCGTGTGCTTCCCTTTACCCTTCTTCCTTCCCCTTGCTGTGCCTCCCCTCCTCCTTCCCCTTAGTGTGCCTCCCCTCCACCTACCTGCAGCGCCGCCTCTTCTGTCATGTCATCTGCACGCTTGCCCCAGGAGCCTTGAAACTTGTTCCAATTACCTCTCTTCTCCTCAGCGTCCTGTAAAAGGAAGAACAGGAGGACAAGGTGATTCTAACGTGACGGGAAGAATAGATAACAAAACAGACAGCAAGAGGGAAGGATGGAGGGAGGGGAGAGAGGGGAGAGGGATGGGTGAAAGGGTGAAGGGGACGGAGGGAAGAGCATCGTTGGTGATATGGAGGGACAGGGAGGAAACATTTGGGTCAAGGTTGAGGGTGAGGGGAAAGAGGAGGACGAGGTGGAAGGTTGGAAGTCGGTGAGGTAAATATGTATATGCATTAAAGCAGGCACACATTATTTTTTTTTCTCTCTCTCTCTCTCTCTCTCTCTCTCTCTCTCTCTCTCTCTCTCTCTCTCTCTCTCTCTCTCTCTCTCTCTCTCTCTCTCTCTCTCTCTCTCTCACACTCACCTGGATCTCCTCTCCCCTCTTGCCCCATGACCCTTGGAATTTGCTCCAGTTGTTGTTTCTCTTGTCTTCAGAAACCTGGCGAAGGAAAGAAGACTGCGTATGATTCTCTCTCTCTCTCTCTCTCTCTCTCTCTCTCTCTCTCTCTCTCTCTCTCTCTCTCTCTCTCTCTCTCTCTCTCTCTCTCTCTCTCTCTCTCTCACACACACACAAGGTCCCCCCCAACCCCTTGTACTCTTCGCAGTTCTTGGGTCGTGTCAGTCTGCTAATAACAATACCACACAGGTGAACATACACACTCACATCCTTTCTTTACCGCAGTGGTGGGCAGCAATATTTATTTTCCTGGCTTTGTTTCGGTATAACTCTGTCTCTTCTTGGTATATTTTGCCGTTGTGTTACGTGCGACTACGTTACACATGTTGGGGAATATTTTTTTTTCAGAGACTCAGGACTTGGATTAGTATTGTTATGAAGAATTAACTGGTGACCGTCATCGTAGGTACATCGTAATAAGAACCTCAACTGGACTCAGGATTGACGGTGACAACTAAACTTTTTCCATTTTCTTTCACATTAAATAATAAAAATAAAAATATTTCTTGAACTTTTTCTTTTCTTTTACTTATATTTTCTCCTTCTTCTTCTTCTTCTTCTTCTTCTTCTTCTTCTTCTTCTTCTTTATCCCTGATGTTGCTGGAACTTACTTTCTTAATCCTCCTTTAAAAAAAAAGTCAAAATACTATAAAACAAATCTGAAAAAAAAATCTAAACAATAACTTTACTTCCTATATTCCTTTGCTTGATTTTCTATTCATAATTTTTTTATCATTTTTTAAAACGTTGGGTTTCGTTCCTGGTAGTGAGTGGGCGTGCGTGGAGGCGTGTGTGGAGGCGTGTGTGGGGGCGTGTGTGGAGGCGTGCAGCGTGTGGGTGATCGGCGTGTGATCGGGCGTGGGCCTCACTCTGATGGCTACTCTTTGTCTTTCTGGCAGTTGATGTTTTCCATTTTTCGTGATTGTGTTCCTCTCTGAACCCTGTTTGGTGCCCGGAATGGACCTGTTATTGCTCCTTCTGTTGTTGTTGTTGTTGTTGTTGTTGTTGTTGCCAATACTGCAAATGACTTTTCTTCCTTTATTCTTTTATTCTAATTCTTATATTGTGTCTTGTTTTCGTTTTCTTATTGTCTCCAATTTTCCCTTCTTTCATAATCGTTCGTTCTGCTGTTTTATCTTTCTTTTCCTGTTGCTCTTCTTCCCATAACATGATCATTTTCTAATATTACCACCACACCACCACCACCACCACCACCACCACCACCACCACCATCCAGTCACGCTTCTCCACCTTATACACTTGAAGAGACAACCGAGGGAGAGGGTGAATGACCTCCCCTTCCTCTCCTTCCCCCTTGACGCCTCTCACACACACCAATCTCGTTTCTAAATTAATTAAATAACACGGCAGAAGAATTTTGATAACCATTGTCTCAGCGGTGTCTTGGAAATGAGAACTTTAGATGTAAATTGCTTCTGTAACTTTGTGTCTAGGAACTTATTGACTTACAGACACGTCTTTGACCTTTACAGTACGTATAATTTGACGCACGTGGGAGTGTTAAATGCTAACCACTCTTGTGTAAAGTTATCTGCGGGGGAAGAACCAGGATGAAGGCAAAGGAAAGTTTAGGTAAAGACATCTCAGAGGATTATATTGATTTTAAACGAAACGGTATTAATGTCCTCCAGCAGTATGAACCCTTAGTATGTGGAGGTGTAGAAGGGTGAAGAGAAGGGATAGACAAGACACAAGGGAAGGAAACATAACCCAAGAGAAGGAGATAAGGAAAGGATAACTAAGAAAGGGAAGGTGGAAGAGGGGAAGGGGAAAGGGTACGTGGGGACGGAAGGCAGTTGTGTGAGGCAGTAGGACCTGGCAGGGGGAGTGGGGGGAAGGTAAGGTGAAGGGGAGTGGAAGGTTTAGGAAGGGAAGGGAATGCAGCCAGGAGTCACATATTGTTCCTCACGTGACTGCTTCCACCTCGCCTCCGTGCTCCCTCACCGTAAGTAAGCGAAATGAAGACACTGCTAAGGCCACGGCAGGAGATTTCCACGAAGTTACCTTTTGAATACTTCTTTTCTTAACGGAACTGGAGCGATTACAGGTATTTGCATT
>JAPQNM010000049.1:8382286-8392286 GCA_029783475.1 Metacarcinus magister
TTATTCTTCTCTATATGATATACTTCTTCTTTTTTCACTGTGGACTCGTGAGGATAAGGGTGGAAGGGAACAAGGTATTAACGTGACCACTATAACCCACAAGTGTCACTATAAACACATCAAGTGCACCGTTGTAAAGCCGCACAGGTAGTAGTTACCAAACCCGGGAAATGAAAGTGCGTCCCTGCTGCTCTTTTCTGTTGTAATGTGATCCCGTAAAAACTAGGGAGAAAACATTACCTATTCCCATAATGAGCAGTAAACAATACCATGCCTTTCGGGCCTCACCGTAATAAAACAATGAACATTTCTAACATTTTCCTTCATTACGTCTTTTATTCATTGCAAGTCAGGTTACACATTGTCTTTTTTTATATATATGTTTTCTTTTTTTCAGCCATCATAAAGACAACTGGAGACGCGTGACCGAGTTAGCAGCAGCACGCAAACCACCAGATTACCTGATGATTTTAAAAGGAAAGCGAGGAATATAAAGACTATTTTTAGAGTTACCATAAAACTTGTACTCCTCCTCTTCCTCCTCCTCCTCCTCCTCCTCCTCCTCCTCCTCCTCCTCCTCCTCCTCCTCCACGTGGATCGATGACGTTACTCAACCTGTTATCTGCAGGTTGCGTCTTGGTTATTTATATGTCAACTTCACGTGACAAGGATGATTCACACACACACACACACACACACACACACACACACACACACACACACACACACACACACACACACACACACACACACGATAAGTCCCTTCATTCATTACATATAAAAAGAATTCTACCTTTGCCCCTAAATAGTCAGGTAAAGTGAGGTCAGCAGGTGTGAAAATATACTGCTTGGCGTCATGAGATTCACCTGAACACCTTGATGCTTTATTATATACACAAGGTTGAATATATAAACGTATATATATTCTTTTATCTCTCTCTCTCTCTCTCTCTCTCTCTCTCTCTCTCTCTCTCTCTCTCTCTCTCTCTCTCTCTCTCTCTCTCTCTCTCTCTCTCTCTCTCTCTCTTTCTCTCTCTCTCAGGACGTGAACAAACCCTACATCGAGTGTAACTTTTTCAATATTTTTACTTAAATGACCTTGACCGAAAAGTTATTGAGTTATGTGATTTCGGAGTCAAATTTTCTCTATTTGTCTTCCTGTTTGCGTGTGTGACGTGTGTGTGTGTGTGTGTGTGTGTGTGTGTGTGTGTGTGTGTGTGTGTGTGTGTGTGTGTGTGTGTGTGTGTGTGTGTGTCCATAATATTTCACCCGATCATAAAGAGAGAAACGAAACGAAGAAAAGAAAAAAAAAGATACAAAACCCAAATTATAGAAAAAAAAGACGACCAACCAATGAAATAAAAAAAATAATAAAAAAACACAGTGCAAGGAATCAACACTAAAAGGTAAGGATAGAAATAAGAGAAGAAGAGGAAAGTGAGCACGTCAGCTACTATGTGAGAGAGAGTAAGTGAGGGTGAGAGAGAGAGGCTGGTGGAGGGGGACAAGTATAGCCTAGTCAGCCCTACTGACGGCTCAATTTCAAAAGAAGATGGATGGCTCGCTGCAGGCCGACGTCATCCTATCGGTAGCTGGGCCTAAGAGCGACTGAGGGAGGAGGAGGAGGAGGAGGAGGAGGAGGAGGAGGAGGAGGAGGAGGAGGAGGAGGAGGAGGAGGAGAGGGAACGTATAGAGAGGCACTTGATCACTAATAGGAAATCAAGACACTCCCGAAATTTGGTTGAACTGAAAACTAGTAAAGTAGAAATAGATTATAATGGACTGAACACTGATTATATGTGTATTTCTGTTAAGCATCTCTCTCTCTCTCTCTCTCTCTCTCTCTCTCTCTCTCTCTCTCTCTCTCTCTCTCTCTCTCTCTCTCTCTCTCTCTCTCTCTCTCTCAATTACTTATCTAAAACACAGGTATTATTTATCCACGTGCAGCATGTAATCTATCCATTCAGATGTAGTATTCATCTCCTACGCTTCTTCCTAAGTAATTTTCCTCCCTATACAGCCACCCTCAAACCCCTACACCCATTCCCTCCCACCACACACCCACACACACACCCACCCACACACACACACACACACACACACCCACCCACACACAGATACACACACAAAAGATACGGTCCATCACAATACCGTTTCTACCTAACATTGTTTTAGATATTATTTCCCGCCAAAACAGAAATCCTCGCCTCTGTCCCACATAACACAGAGGCACCGACACATTACCTAAATGAACGAGAGAGAGAGAGAGAGAGAGAGAGAGAGAGAGAGAGAGAGAGAGAGAGAGAGAGAGAGAGAGAGAGAGAGAGAGAGAGAGAGAGAGAGAGAGAGAGAGAGAGATTTATGTATACGTCCCTAGATTAGTACGGACTTCCGCGACAACACCTTCCGAATTTCAGTCTCAGGAGAACCTTTGGGAATGTCTAGCGGTCTTCAGCGATCGTAAGAACCAGTCACCTTCACCATGCATTTGTTCCCTTCTGTCTGTAAACTTTCCATACTGACTTAGAAGTATCAAGAGAGTGCAACAGGAAGGGAGAAGAGAGGAAGGAGGGAGTGTGTGAGGGTTAGATAGAAAATAGGTAGAGATATATAAGGAAGGGAGATATATAAGGAAGGGAGGAAGTTGTTATGGGGAAGGGACGCGCGTTGGATGAGTGAGAAGGGAGGAAGGGGAGGAAGGGGAGGCAGGTGTGTAGCGTGTGAGGGGGAGGAAAAGGGCAAGGGGATCAGGAGGTAGGTACTAAGAACTCTGACAGTACAGAGAACTTTCGTAACGCGGTCATGGAATGAATTGTATCATGCACGCGAAACATGGCATGAGGCTAAAAAAAAACACCTACACACATAAATACATACATACATAAAACATACATACATATATTAGCGACACACATGAAATACCAGTGATTCCTTTCTCTGAGTACATGGAGGACAGGAATGGGTGGTGGGCGTGGGGACGGGGGTCAGCGAAGGGGGCGGGGGAGGTAGTAGCTGTATGTGGGGGCGTTTGGGAGCATGAATGTGTGTGTAAAGTCTCACCCTCTCCCTCTCCCTTCCTCCCACACACCAACACACTCCCACCCACGCCCACACCCACGCCCACACCCCACCGTCACGACACCTTTCGTAGTACTTTCCATAAATATTCCACATTCACACGTAATTTATGATCTACTTTATACTGTGAATCATGTACAGGATGAGCACGGCAGGGAGGGGAGTAGGGTGGGTGTGGTAGGGTGGCAGGGAGGGCGGGGCGTTGAGGGGTGATAGGAATTGAAATGTTACTCTCAATGATTGTAATGACGTGAAATTGTGGTTTGATTTTCAGCTTGACTTCTATGGACTAACCAGAAAAAAAAGTCAGTTAACTTATTAAATGATACTGTCAGTGTTTATAATGAAATATACGACGCTCTCTTGGACGAATACAGTGACGTAACTAAGCATTCTCAGCATCCTGTGTTACGCCTGCTAGGTTATAGCGTACTTCAGCCACCCTTTGAAACAATTAGCGTCATCAAAGTTTAGTCTTCCGGGCAGGGTGGCAACGCAGGGGAGGAGAGGAGATCAAGAGACAAACTCACCCTCCCTCACAAGACTGTTCCCGCAGGTTTTCCTTAATAAAACAAGAAACTTTCAACCTTCTGTACTGGAGGAGAAACACCAACTGAAACACACAACAACTTCTATTAGTTGAGAAAACAGTGGAGCTGCGTCGCCCTAAGCTGGTCTAGACTCAGCCAGCAATGCGGTGAGGGTGGGAAGGCCTTAGCGTGACTGTCTGTTCTGCTGTCGCTTCCATTTAATCACTGAATGTAAAATCGTGTCGCGCATTCACTCCGCCCTGTGCCGAGTCCCAAGGGTCGTGCCAGGGTGCAATACCAGTAGAATATTACGATTAAATGATTCCTTTCCTGCTTCCTAAAACTTTCTTTGTCATATGTTCCTAGATTTTTCCTCGAGGGCCATCACGGGATTAAGGTACAAAAGGTCAGACAGCCATTGTTGTGGTGTGGCCCCGACTGCATGGGCGTGTCCGGCTCTGGGTCCTCATCATATTCTTCACCTACATTCCCTGGACGGGCGGACACTCATTACAGGAGAGTGGGGTCAAAGGGCAACGAACACTGGACCAAACAGGTAAACGTACAAGGGACAGGTGACGGGAGGTGCTACGAGAAGGTGAGACGAGCAATGAGACACGAGGAACACTGAGAAGGCTGAAGAGTGACACACAGCCTCTCCTCCAAGGTAGTTACTGAGGTGGACTAAGATACAGTCCTGAGAAGTGGCAGCTCTTCCAATACACACTTGTCATGCAGCGTCCTAATGTGTCTTACAGAATGCAGGGTTAGAGGTTAAGGGAAACAGAGGAAAGGTGTTAATCTACTGCTGTGAGGTGGCTATGGAATTGATGTGCTATTTCCTTATATTTTGTCATTTTTTAGGTGATACATACTATGCATTTCCGTCCACGAGTCTTCTAATGGGGATGTGAAGACTAAAAGAAAAAAAAATACACGTCGGTATGAAGTGTCAAATGACCACCACTCAAGGGAAGGTGAGGAAGGGATGGAAGCAAACAAAAACAAAAGTAATAGAGGGTCTGTCAGGCAGCGGGGGGACTCATCACTCACACACACTCCCACGAGGGGCGACGACGGGGCAGCACCAGCCATTGCAACACTCAGGCACACGGCTTTCAGAACAACATACAGGCTTGGAAGGAAGACACACTGTTCTTTAGTGTCCTTGTAACCACCCACGGCAGCAGACGACGAGCGAACCAACAATCTAAGCTAAAAATTTTCCTTCAGACATTGAGACCTTTGAGCATGAGACGAGCGGCCGCGTTTTTAAGTCTTCACTGACCGCCGCCACACCAGCATTAAGTCATGATAAACAGGCGCGTTGCTCTTATCGGCGCCATCACTCACACGATGAGTAACATCATCCCGCGGCGCCCACCAGATAAAAGAAGCATCACACACACATCGATTCTCTCATCGGGGTTTGTGGGGCGGCGGGGCAGAGGCACGGTAAGAGACGCTATCAACTGCCATTTGTTAGACGATGATGTTCTCCGTGCCATCCCGTGCGCGTCCTATCTCTCGCCTAAACGATGTGAGAGTGAGAGACGGTTGGTGGCAGCTCCATTGAGAACCGGCGAGGCTTAGGAGGATAGCTGGGAATGGACGAAGAGTAAGGAGGCTGAGAGTGAAAGTATAAAGGCTACTATACAGTCGCGTCAGGGCCCGGCGTCCCAGCGAGGGCGGGTCCGGTAAGGGAGGCGACACTTCCACCTCTGCGGCTGAGAGTTGATGGATCGCTTTACGAGGTTAATTGAATGAAAGACATTGGACCCTTGAGGGCGGCGAGGGGAAGGCGGCGTGAAAAGTTATTGGCTGGGTGAGATTAATGACCGTCAAGGGTGCATGGCTAACGAAAGACGTGAAGGAGAATTAACACAGTGAATTTTTGTAAACTGTGGCTGGGATTGGTGCGTCCAGTCGATGTTCTGTCCCCTCAAAAAAGTAAGGCTTTGAAAGGAATGTCGCTAATGGCTTTATGTCGTTGAATATAAAGTAAAGTTAATTCCCTGAAGCTGTAATTGACTGGTTGGCATTTATAAACAATGCCATGAGAGGATTAGCGGGGAAGGATATGGGGACTGTTGTACAAAATGTTGGTCAGGAATCAACCTTAATGCGCTTAGTTTTTTCGACACCAATCCATGCAAGTGTTCCATTACCAGGACAACATTTATGCAACGCTGTGACACGTGACACTCGCACCACCGGGTTGGCACGGCAAGGTGTGATGGTGCCAGGTAGATGTCACTGCCAGCCTGGTGAGCCCAATGTGCGAGGGGAAAGGAGGAGGAGGAAGAGGAGGAGGAGTAGTAGTCTCGTTGCCAGGAGCGGGAGTATGGCACGCGCCTAGACAGGGCTTTGGTACCATTGCCAATTGAAAGTCTGGATTTTGGCGGACAAGTCTGATTGCCCAGCGTGTCTGTGGTGTCAGCAGTGGAATGGGTGCACGTAACTTTTCATTCCTTCACTTGGTGCCAGATGGAAATAAATGAAGGGGAAAAAAAAGTCAGCTAGGGACACACGCTCCTGCTAGGGTTGTCAACAGGGACCTACAGGTAAAAAGTTTAATCATAACCACTTGTCATGTTCTCTCAACGGCACACACAAAAAGTAAAGTAAAGCAGAGAATCACTTAATGGAATAAAAATGTAATCACACAATATCAACAGTGATGTAAAAATATAATAGTATAAAAATGTTTTGACAGTTTTCCTTCTGAATTTGACAAACAACCATTTTTCTCCCGCGGCGTCATAAATCTCCAGCAGGAAGGTGCCGTCTAGTGAAGCCCAAGTGTGTGTGTGTGTGCGCGTTACTCTGGCGGGGAAGCAGCTCGTGTCTCTACCTAGGAACGCGCGTGTCTGAGTTCGAGTCTTACAATACACACTTTTTGAACCTCATCACTAACTTTCCAATAATTATACTGCATTTTTTTTTACAGAAACACCTCCTTTAATCTTGTTCACATTAAAATTCAACAAAAATGAATGCTTACTTCCTACACAAAGACACACACACACACACATACACTCCTCCTCCTCCTCCTCCTTCTCCTCCTCCTCCTGTTTATCCCTATCAACACAAACACCACGGGCGGCTAAGCACAGATCAAGTAATGTACACAATCCACAGACAGCCAACACAACAATAATAACCTGTTTTCAAGCGACACGCAACTCAAAGGGAGTAGAATCATTGCTTCCTGTTTGCCATTATGACCTGAGGGAAGGTTGGGGTTGGTGTCCCTTTTGATTTGATGCAATACTTGTGTTGCTTCACCTGGATCACATCGTCTATAAAGGTGGTTTGAAATCTTGGTATTGAGTTTCTGAGGAAATATTATGGAATCTAAACTTATGAAATGCTTAATATCCTTTTTTTTTTTCTCTCTCTCTCTCTCTCTCTCTCTCTCTCTCTCTCTCTCTCTCTCTCTCTCTCTCTCTCTCTCTCTCTCTCTCTCTCTCTCTCTCTCTCTCTCTCTCTCTCTCTCTCGAAGCATTTTCCATCAAAGAAAATGCTGATTAATCTGAAACCTTATTTTCTATGCGTATTTGGTTTCTCTAATGCGATGGTTTTGAGCGGAGGAGGAGGAGGAGGAGGAGGAGGAGGAGGAGAGGAGGAGGAGGAGGAGGAGGAGAAGGGAGGGGAGAGGGAGGAAGAGAAGGAATGAAATGGAGAAGGAGAAGAAGGGAAAGGACAAGGAAGGAGAGATGGAAACGGAAGTGGGGAAGGAGATAAAACGAAGGATGGTGAATAAATAAAGTATGAGCGAGAGAGAGAGAGAGAGAGAGAGAGAGAGAGAGAGAGAGAGAGAGAGAGAGAGAGAGAGAGAGAGAGAGAGAGAGAGAGAGAGAGAGAGAGAGAGAGAGAGAGAGAGAGAGAGAGAGAGAGAGATATCAGCCTCACTTAGACCGGATAAAAAGGGTTATATGAGACGAGGAACAACAGAAGGAAAGGTCAATGTATGGGCTAGAAGGTGGAGGAGATGGGGAGGGAAGGGGGTGAGGGTGTGAGGCTTGCAAGAATGAGGAGAATGTGAGGAGAAGGAGTGAAGGAAGAACTGGATAATGACGGAAAAGAGGAGAGGAATAAGTGAGAGAAAGAGGTGACGGCAAGGGGTGAAGAGGAAGAGGTGAGGGGAAGGGGTGAGGGGAAGGAGAAAAGGGTGAGAGGAGGGTGAAGGGAGGGCGTGGCGGGGCTCGACCCTCCAGTTACACACACGCCTGAGCGCCACTTGTCCTCCTCTTCCTTGGAGCACAACACGTCGCTCTGAGCCTTGTATACATCCCCTCGTTGGTTCAGCTTAAGCGTTGTCCTCCTCTTCCTCCTCCTCCTCCTCCTCCTCCTCCTCCTCCTCCTCCTCCTCCTCCTCCTCCTCCTCCTCCTCCTCCTCCTCCTCTTCTTCCTGTCTGGCTTCTCTTCCTGTTTCTATCCATCCATGTACTTCTTTTCTTCCTTTTTCTTTTGTTTTTACTCCTTCACATCTTCCTTCTCCTGCCTTTCCTCTTTTTTCTGGTCTCTATCATTCTTTGCACCACTTGATTCCGGTCCTCCTCCTCCTCCTCCTGCTCTTCCTCTTCCTCCTTCTTCCTTCCTCCATTAATCATCTCTCCCTACCAGTCGTCGTCTTCTTCCCTCTCCTCTGGCTTATCTTTGTTTCTAATCTGTCACTTCTTCTAATCCTTTTACTCTTTCTCCATCGTGTTTTCTTTTACATTTCCTCAAAACTAACTTCTTCTTTACTTTCTTATTCTTTGTTGTGTATGAATATCGCTTACGTAATGACCGGATAACTTTTTTGTTTACAAGTATTGTGTTACCTGTCTGTGTGTGTGTGTGTGTGTGTGTGTGTGTGTGTGTGTGTGTGTCTGCGTAGGTGGACGAGAAACTCACCTGTACCTAATCACAAGCTATACATAGATAACAACAAACAGTCAGTCCGTCCATCGCCCACACGTCAATTAAACCGTGTGGGAGCGAGAGAGAGAGAGAGAGAGAGAGAGAGAGAGAGAGAGAGAGAGAGAGAGAGAGAGAGAGAGAGAGAGAGAGAGAGAGAGAGAAAGATAGACAAAGACAAAGTAGATACAAACAAACATTCTATTAATCCTCTGCCTAGCGATGTTGGTTCCTCCGCCTATTCTCTGTCAAGTCACAATGGTAGATGGAAGCGTTTCGTAAGCTCACCCATATACCGGAAACCCTTAGGTATGAGAGGTGGAGAGTTTCATTGCAAACGCGTCGACTCACCATTGCTCTTAAGGTCTGCAGCTCTCGGCGTGTTGTGTGTGTGTGGGCTGAGTGCTATTGTTTCCCGATTGTGACTGCACCCCTGAAGGCCCTACCACTATGCCTTCCCAAACAACGGTGGAGGAGATGCATAGCCACGCACGTCAGCGGCTGGATCATCTCAATCATGGAAAGAATACTCGTGGTTTCAGACGAGGAGCGGGAGAGAAAGGCGGCGAGGGAATGCGAGGCAGTTCACGGTTTGGCCTGAATCGCGTGACTGACTGTAGTGTTCAGGGAGACTTTGTAGGTGATCAATGTTAAAAGGTTTTGATGTTGTTTGATGATAATTTATGCTTTAGAAGTATTGACAGGGACGGAATGGTGAGGGATAAAGGGATCATTCATTAAGAAACGCAAGTAAGTAATTTAGTGATGTGATAGAAGCGCAAATACACGAAGGAAAATATAATACAGGGAAAGATAAAGACAATCACACACACACACACACACACACACACACACACACACACACACACACACAGGAACACAGATAATGACAAACGAAACTTGAAAAAAGATAAACACATACAAATAACCAAACACTAAAAGAAGCAGGTAAGGACTTTAAAATGAATTACCTGGCCGCAAATGTACTCAAGTATCACAAAGGAAAGAAACAAATTAGACAAATAACGTAATTAAGGCAACCTGAATCCACCTTCGCATCCACTTCAAGACGCTCATCCACGCATTCATCCACCTACGCATCCACCTGTACCTACCCTTCCACACACACCTGAGTTATTCACATCCATCAAATAACACCTTTAGAACCTTCCACTCACTTATATGATTACTAACAAATCCACCCAGCCATCCACCCACTCTCCACTATACCAGCCTGCTTCCACCCTTCCCAGGCATGCCGCACCTCACCCCTCTCCCCTTCCACCCACACACCCACACGGTAACACCCACCTCCTACTCCCCCCCTCCCCCCCCCCGCCCAAGGGTTCTCGGGGACTAGGTTGAGCTATTCCACCATAATCAGATTATATGAGTTTTCCTAAAAAGGGCGATATGTAATTATCTGAGGCCCAGAAATCTTTCCTCCGTCTCTCCCTCCTTCCTTTCCTCCGTCCCCTCCTCTCTCC
>JAPQNM010000049.1:8394786-8399786 GCA_029783475.1 Metacarcinus magister
ACACACACACACACACACACACAGATACAAACAGGTGTGGGAGCAGTGAGAAAGGTGTCACTGAAACTCACGGAATATTCGCATGCAACAAAGGATTAATGTAAAGTGCAATTCTCTCTCTCTCTCTCTCTCTCTCTCTCTCTCTCTCTCTCTCTCTCTCTCTCTCTCTCTCTCTCTCTCTCTCTCTCTCTCTCTCTCTCTCTCTCTCTCACACACACACAATTTACTGCAGCCTCGAAAAAAATTTGATTTAAGCAACATTTTTCACAGAATATCAGAAGAGTTAAAACAGTCGAGGTCCTTTCTCTCTCTCTTCTCTCTCTCTCTCTCTCTCTCTCTCTCTCTCTCTCTCTCTCTCTCTCTCTCTCTCTCTCTCTCTCTCTCTCTCTCTCTCTCGACGACTAACACTCACCTAACCTGCCACCAAAGTGCACAGCTTTGTCAGTGTGTGTGTGTGTGTGTGTGTGTGTGTGTGTGTGTGTGTGTGTGTGTGTGTGTGTGTGTGTGTGTGTGTGTGTGTGTGTGTGTGTGTGTGTGTGTGTGTGTGTGTGTGTGTGTGTGTGTGTGTGCAATATCATTTAGGTGGCTTTCATGACTTGAACTGGATAGAATAAGAGAGGGAGGGAGAAAGGCAAGGAGGAAGATATGGAGGGAGAGAAAGAAAGAAGGAGGGAGGGAGGGAACGGAAAGAGAAGGATAGGAAGTAGGAAAGGAAGGCAACCACCTGCCACAAGAGTTTCCCAATTAACATGTAAATTCCAAAGTCTCTCTCACGATTGAATTGGCCACAAGATTATTTTACACAGGAGGAGGGAGTGAAGGGGAAGGTGGAGGTGGAGGTGGAGGTGGAGGGGGGGGAGGTGCGGTGGCCGTCCCTTCCTTGCAAGACGGCAGAGGACTTTTATAGACGGAAGGTCATCACCATACATGAATACCAAGATGCGTGGTCGATCCTGCGCGCCGCCCATACAACACCTGAGGCGGCCTTGTGTTCGGCAGTACAAGGGCGGGAGGAAGATTGGAAGCTGCTATGATAGACTCGAAATATACAAAAAAATAGATTCATAATAACATGCATACGTTCATACAATCTTACACACATACGTATATTACATTGACAAAGGATACAGAGACACACACATACACACACACACACACACACACACACACACACACACACACACACACACACACACACACACACACACACACACACACACACACACACACAAGATGACCTGAATCCAATGAAAAATAATGAAATGACGTGTTTATGGCAGCAATCTTGTGTCGTATGATAGAAGAGGAAGAAGGGGAAGAAGAAGGAGAAGATGAAGAAGAAGAGGAAGAGGAGGAAGAGTTATTGTGTCAAGAGGTGGAGAGAAAAAGGTTTCAATGGAGGAGTTTTGTCACTGTCTTCCATAACCAGTTTGAGACGAGTCGTGCAGCCAAACCACTAAACTAATTACACGTATTTTGACTCCCAATTCTATCCTGAAACCCTAATATATGGGAGGTGATGGCATGGCCGGGCGCAGGGTGAGGGAGGGGAGAAGGAGATGATATTAATGAAAGAGAGAGAGAGAGAGAGAGAGAGAGAGAGAGAGAGAGAGAGAGAGAGAGAGAGAGAGAGAGAGAGAGAGAGAGAGAGAGAGAGAGAGAGAGGAATAAAAGGAAGTATTACAAAGAGAGATAAAACCGAGAGTAGAGGAAGGAATAGGACACAAGATAATAAGCAATACAACTACGGGAGGTAAAAATAATAATTACATATATAAAAAAAAGAGATCGTAGTCAATGAAAAAAAAATATACATGTTTGCGTGTGGAAATAAAGAGGAAAACCGTATATCAAAAAAAAAAGGGGAAAAAAAGGGAAAACAGAAGGGAAACAGGAAAAATTATGAGTTCTCTTTAATATGACTCATGGTACCTCCTGTCAACACCATTCCTCTCTCTCTCTCTCTCTCTCTCTCTCTCTCTCTCTCTCTCTCTCTCTCTCTCTCTCTCTCTCTCTCTCTCTCTCTCTCTCTCTCTGAAACATTGAAACACATGAAAAATAAGAAAATATCTACTCATCCATCTGTTGCATCCACTCATCCACTTCCAACACTCACTCATCCACTGTCATCCACCTCTGTGTCTTTAGGGCATAGAGGAGTAACTAATATAGACATGACTTCATCTTAATCTTGTTTGCATGATAAGACTCTGGATGGTGTGTTGGTTCCTGTTTTCACCACCACTACAACCACCACTACAACTACCACCACCACTACTACCATCATCACCACTACTACCACCACTATTACCATCATCACCACCACTACTACCATCATCACCACTACAACCATCATCACAACTACCACTACCAGGACCAGAAACATTATATTTACAACCACCAAATACTACTCTTCCACTTAACGTTCTCTATCCTTTACACCTCCTCCTCCTCCTCTACCTCCACCTCCTCCTCCTCCACCCTCGACTCCTCCACTTATGACCTTTTTCTTCTGATTCCTCCTAAAATCCAATTAAAATACGACAAGCTTATACTCTGCCACACTTTCTAGATTACTTTTCAATCTCACTCAACTCACCTTGTTATACCTGACCCCCCGAAAAAAAGGGTGAGTTTTCGTAATATTCATGAACCACGAGCTATTACGTCAGAGGGAAGCGGGGGGGGAGGGGAGAGGGAAGGAGGATGGTTGGCAGAGGAGATGTGTAGGAGGGTCAGGGTAGAAGAGAGGACAAGAGGGAGGGAGGACAATAAAGGCAGAAGAGGAGGAGGGGCGGAGAGAGGAAAGGATGGAGGAAGGATAAAGAGAGAAGGGACGAAAAACCTGTAAATAATGAAGGAAAAGAAGGACGACGGGAGAGGAAGGAGATAAGAAGAATTTGAATAGGACAGGAAAGTTAAGAAGGAGGAGGAGGAGGAAGTAAGAGAGTCTAGAGAGAGAGGAAAGGAGGATGTGGGAGAGAGGGAAAGAAAGAATGGAGAGCAGCAAAGAGGTACTAATAAAAGAGAGAGGAGAAGGTATGAAAGAAGAAAGAGGGGAGGGAGAGAGGGAAGAAGAAAGGACGGCAGGCAGGAGAGTACGCGAGGGGGGGGGTGGGGAGAGAGGGAGGTAAGGATGGAGGAAAACAAGGAGGTAGAGAGAAAAAGAGAAGAGAATGGAAAAAAGAGGTGAGGGGGGGGGAGGGAGGGAGGGAGGGAGGGAGGGAGGGAGGGAGGGAGGGAGGGAGGGAGGGAGGAAGGGAGGGAGGGAAGGACAGAAAACGTGGCTTAGACGGGTCACAGTTTTTGGTCAGAAAATTCCGCTTCCTCTCCACGAAAAAAAAGTAATAAAAAAATAAATAAATAAATAAAATAAATAAAATGTAGACGAACGGCGGGGATTCGGTGCTTGAGGAACGAAGAACATTATAATTCAAGGAGGAGGAAGAGGAAGAGAAAAAGGAGGAGGAAGAGGAGGAATAAGAAGAAGAGGAGGTGGAGGAGAAGGAGACGAAAAAAGAGGCAAGTACGTTTTTATGGGCAAAGAAAGAGGATAACTTACACACACACACACACACACACACACACACACACACACACACACACACACACACACACACACACACACACACACACACACAACACTACCTTCCTTCCCTGCGTTTCAATCATCTACATCACAGGGAGAGCCAAACTTTTTTCCTATCAGCGGCGTTAAATTAGTGTCTTTATCTCTTGTTATATCTTCACAACCTTTACTAACGTTCTTCAAAGCTTGTTGCCTCCCACCACCACCACCACCACCACCACCACCACCACCACCACCACCACCACCACCATCACCGCCACAATCCTCATAGCATCCACCTCCACACGCTCTGCTAATTGCCCTCCTCTTGCTGCGGTGCCGTTGTGCAGGTAACCCAGAACTTATCTAACTTGGAAGGACAAAGGAGCAGAGGGAAGGAGGGAAGGAGGGATGGAGGGAGGTAGTAGCGAGGAAGATTGAGAATTGATTGAGGGAAGGAAGGAAAGCTGTGAAGGTTATAGGTAACTGGAATAATGAAAGAAACGAAACATATATACAAACAAACAAACAAACAGACGAAGTAAGACAAACAGACAGACAGACGAGTAGACAAACATAGAAAGAAAATAGAAATATAAACCTCATACCGTATTCTGGGATAGGGAAGGAGGGAGGGAGGGAAAGAGAGAGGGAGGGAGGGAAGGAGGGAAGAACACAGCCCTTCCCTCCATTGATCCCCCACTTACCTTCCCTCCCTCCATCCATCTCTCCCTCTCTCTCCCTCCCCCTCTACCTCGTCCCCCAGGCATAGGTTTTTACGTCATCAATAAAAATTCTCCCCGGTAAGGACGCGCCGAGGTCCCAGGGCAACACTGGATATCAAAAACCCATGAACGAGAAGCGCAACAAAACGGAGGAAAAAGAAGACACTGCAGCGAGGCCTCGACCGTCCGCCGCGCCAGACCCAAGACCGAGACCAAACTTTTATGGTATGTGTGGTTTTTTTTATATATATTTATTAGCCTACAGTTTTACGTTAGGATTTTTTGTTTTCTTGCATCTTGTTTCCTGTGATCACGAGTTCATTTAGTATAGCCAGTCTTACACACACACACATACACACATACACACACACACACACACACACACACACACACACACACACACACACACACACACACACACCTGTACACGCTAACCGAAGCCTAACCTTGCACGGGTCTGTGTTTGAATCTTGACTCTTTTGTTATTTATTTTTATTTTTCATACAGAGATAAAAGAGAAGTGAGTGGTATGAGGGTGCGTGATACCCCCCTTCAACCTTCCCTTCCCTTCCCTTCTCTTCCCTTCCCTTTCCCTCCCTTCCCTTAATCGTGAAAGCAAGTTAAAGGTACGGAAGCCACACTAGAGTTACAGGGACGCTATGTAAAGGTGATACAATAATTGGAACTTAACCTTGGAATCTAGACCT
>JAPQNM010000049.1:8404786-8419786 GCA_029783475.1 Metacarcinus magister
AGGAAAGGAGGACCGCAGGAATCAGAGCCATTGCTACACTTCCTCCTTCACACAATTTCAATCCGACCAAAGTTTGCCTAAAAAAAACTCATTATAAATCTTCAAAATAAAACCTGCTAAACATCTACTTTGCAACCTTGATGGATTGGCTTTCCTTCTCCTCACTGTATGTATGTATGTATGTATGTATGTTTTTGTGAGTCTTAGTGAGCACAGGAAGGGTGAGGTAAAGGAAAGCAGGAGGAGGAGGAGGAGGAACAGGAAGAGGAGGAGGAGGAAGAGGAGGAGCATTCCCTACCAAGCCTGTAACCTCCCACTTATTGCTCCATCCTTCCCCGTCTTCCCTTGTATACCTAACCTGACTCCCAGCCTTCCCCTCCATCCCTTAGGCCTTGGCTCTCCCCTCTTCCCCTTCCCCTTTCTCCCGACCCTTAGACCTCCATTTGGTATATCTATCCCTTTTTCTCGATCTTTAGGCCTTCTCTTGCCTTTTTATCATATTTTCCTCCTAGGCCTCTTTTATAGTTCATTCGTCTCTCCTTTTAGGTTCTAACTCTTTCTCCTCCTCCCTGAGTACCTCTATAAACTCTCCAATCCCTTTGCATGCATACTACACTCCTCTTATAGTCTTATGATACACCCTATATATTTTGTTTCCATAATTTGAACTTATTTTTTAGCATCAAGGCAAATATACTGAGGTCACTAGATTGTCTGTTTGGCACCGAGGAGGCAGCTTGTAGATATACCTTTATAAGTTCATGTTACTCCCTATGTATCCACCGTGAGGAGTCTGAATAACCATGTAGCCTCCTAACTCTCCCTCACCCTTGTGGTCCGCTAACTACCACTTTGCAGATCATTCATAATCCCTTTTGTCTCTGTATCAACCACTTTCATCCCACTAACCTGCACACACCACGCTAAATGGCCCCAGACACGCTATTATCACCGCTGTTCCGATTCCCGCCTCTCTGGTTCCCCCTGTGGCTGTCTTATTCACCGTAACCCGCTCTGACACTCCCTGATCCCATCGCCTCCCCGCTGGGATCCCTCTCCGACTCATTCTATGGCGTATTAATCCTCTTTCACCTTACCTATATGTTCTCTCCCTCACTCACTCTCATCCCTTTATCGGTGTCCTGTTTCCTCTCCTCCTCCTCCTGCTCTTCCTGCTCCTCCTCCTCTTCTTCTCTTACAACTACATGCATTTTTTATATTTTTTTCGAGTAATCTTGTTCTATAATTGGTGAGCATTGAGCAATTTTAAGAAGTGGATGGATTGAAAACTGATAAATGAACAGATACGGAAGAGAGAAAAAAAGCGGCGTCAGTTCCAGGACATTTCCAGGGATGCCGTAATCTGATGGAACTGAGTGGATCGAAATGGACGCCGCACTGTTTCGATTTTAACGTGACAGGTAGAGGGAGAAGGATGATAGGGGAAAGAAGGAGTGATGGAGGGAGTGGTAGGAGAGAGAGAGAGAGAGAGAGAGAGAGAGAGAGAGAGAGAGAGAGAGAGAGAGAGAGAGAGAGAGAGAGAGAGAGAGAGAGAGAGAGAGAGAGAGAGAGATAAGAGAGAGAGAGTTAGTTTTAAAATGAAATCATCGCATCCCTCTACAAAATACGAGACAGGTAAAGAAAAAATAAACAATACTATGCCGTTGGTATTTCTAAAACCTTAACGGCTGGAAAAGAACTGCGCTGGAGTCTGAAAAATGGTTAAACTTTAAGAGAGAAAAGAGGAAAAGGCTCGTTAGTTAACACAACGGCGTGCAGCTCACTATTGCAAACAGACGCCTGGTGAGGGAAGCTGCCACGCCATCACCACGAACACCCAAACAGACAGACAGAGAGAGAGAGAGAGAGAGGGACAGAGACTCGGCAGACAACACCAGAAATGAATGTACCTCTGCAATATTGAAGGAAGCAATATTGTCACTAGGAAAGAACGGAAAGGTCACAGATATTTGAGATGTGAAGTAATAAAGGTAATACTAGGAGGTGTCTGTCCTTTATACCTTATTAAGAACTGTATCTAATGAGGCGCAATGATAATGACCACCAGTGAAGGACATGGACATTATTAAAAAAGACTTAGGAAGGGACAGGATCTAAAGCCTTGTTTTTTGGAGTGGTGAATGACCTCAACGACCTTAAAGACTTCGTGTAGTGCAGTAAAGGCGTGCAGCTGGAAGCCACAACCTCAGATAATAGAAGTAATTTGTAAAGATATAAAAGAAGCCCATGACCGCCCACAGGAAACACAGGATAGAACACGGCTACACACACCCACCTGGGGCACACGGGCGGCTTCCAGGTAAGGTAAGACGGTAATACAATTCTATAACCAAGGTAACACACTCCATCTTTAACTGTGATGAACATACGGTACAAAATGCGGATCAGAATTAAGAGAAGTCACCTCGTAACACATACACACCAAAAAACAACACGAAAAAGAAGGGAATTGCTATTTTGTGTGGAGAAGGAGAAGGGAGGGAGAAAATGTTTTGATGGGAGGGATGAAGGGAGAGTGGTGAGGGAGGAGAGATGAGGGAGAGAGGGGAGGAGGAGGGGAAAGGGAGGATAACTGACTGCTCCAGTGATCCATCGAGGGAGGGTGATGGAGTGGAGTGAGGGAGGGAGAGATGAGTGGATAGCGGTGGGAGGAGAGAGAGAGAGAGAGAGAGAGAGAGAGAGAGAGAGAGAGAGAGAGAGAGAGAGAGAGAGAGAGAGAGAGAGAGAGAGAGAGAGAGAGAGAGAATAGTGAAGAAATGATGAGGAATAGAGAGGGAGTGAAAGCAGCAATGAATGGAGGGACACACACACACACACACACACACACACACACACACACACACACACACACACACACACACACACACACACACACACACACACACAGAGCGTCAGGAAAACAAGTGCTGACTCTGCTGACCTTAACTACTGACGGAGATGAAGACAAAAAATATAAAAATTCAACTCCTTCTTTCCTCCTACATGAAAATAATAATTCTTACCCAAAACTTCCTTTATTTCATCAGTATAGTCATTAAAACTTCCAACAATATCATTAAGTAGGCGGCGCATTTGTAAAGTTTTTTATCTTCCCTTCGTAGAGGACAAGGGTTCGACTCCCACTCAAGGCTCACTGGTACTAAAAATCCACCGCCAGGGATGTGTAAAGCAAGCACAAGCATTACCTTTTCCATCCCACGTTCGAGGTACAACTAAAAACCGTTTAAATATAGAAATAAAAAGGTTGCTGGGTTTTTTTTTTATATATGACTAGTGTGGGTTCACTTTAAGAGGAGTTCCCAGCCCTCTACCCTTCTATCTTTGAGTCATAAATTACAACATAAGAATAGTGTGACATTATTCTTATTATCTTGTTCTCAGGGATAATAACAATGATATAAATTGATAATAAGAATGTGTGTGTGTGTGGGGGGGGGCGTGTGTGTGTGTGGGGGGCGGGGCGTGTGTGTGTGTGTGTGTGTGCGAGTGTACTTGAAATAACAAACCATTTTACTTCTTTAATTGGTTAATCTAATTTCAAAAAGGTTTTTCTTCCCGAACTCTTTGTCGCTCAACCTGATTAGGGAAAAAAGTATAAATGAGAAAAGTAGCTGAAGGGGAACACGATCTCTGACAAGTAAAGGGAGTAAGGGCACGTGTCACCTGTCAGCCTACTCACCTGTGTTCATCTATCTCCCTCCTTCATTCCCTCACCTCTGCCTCCTCATTCTTTACTCTTATTTTTGCATCTGTAACCATCCTTCCCACTCACTCTTTATCCTTGTCTTCCTCTTCCTCTTTCATCTTCTCCCTCACCTGTGTTCACCTGTGTCTTCTCTCACCTCATCATTTGTATCAATAAATATTTTTTCTCCTATTCATTCTTTGTTATATTTTCCTCTTTCTTTCTTCTTTTCTTACTCTGTTTTTTTATGTTCCTCTTATACTCTGTTTTATCATGGTTTTCCTTCTATTATTTTCTTACATCACTTTCATCTTTTTGTTTTCACTTTTTTAGTCTTTTTTCAAACTTTTCTTTATCCCAGTTTTTAATCTTCCTTTTTAATCATCTCCTCTACTTACTTCTACTTATTATCTTACTCTTCCTTCCTCCTCCTTTCTTTCTTTCTTTACTCCATTCTCCAACTCTTTTATCACTTTCCTCCTTCCGTTTTTTCCTTTCTCTCAACTTCATGCAATAAATATAATTCTTCCTTTTTTTTCACATGCAGTTTTTTTTCCCTTTTCTTTCCTCTCTCCTCTCTTTCTTTCCTCCTAACTTTACTATGTCGTTATCTCCTTTTCTTTATCATTTATCTTTATTTCCTTCTTCGTAGTTTGCATTTACATCCTAAGTTATTTTCCCTCCCTTCATCTCTCCCTTTTATTCATTATTTTTATCTCTTCCTCTATACTCCCCTCCTTCTCATTTTCCTCCCTATTGGTTTTACTTTGTCTCTTCCCTCCCTCCTCCCCTCACAATGACCTCCACAATCTCCTCTCATCTTTCTCATATTTCGTGTTCGTAATGAGTATAAAAAAACAACTCAATTACTAAGTCAATGACAGGAAAAAAATTACAGCAATACTAAAGTTTTCTAAAAATACAATGGAATACAATTTAATCTGTATTTTTATGTATGATTCTGGTCGTATTTCAGTCTATAATTTCAGTAGAGTTAATATTTTTTTTATATTTATAATTCAAATTGTTTTATTTCAGTTGTAATTTAGTAAGTCATCTATCTAACCTCGATCTATATATATATATTTTTTTTTCATTTTAGTTCTAATTCAGAAATGAAAATTATATCACTTCTACTTTTAATTTCATTCACATTTCTGTCCATTCCTTCGTCTGTATATTTTTTTTCCTTTTCAACATCGTATATGGATGAAAAAATACTACCCAGGTAAGTTCATTAAAATCCCCAACAACGAGTCAGTGAGGGAAGGAAGGAAGGAAGGAAGGAAGGAAGGAAGGAAGGAAGGAAGGAAGGAAGGAAGGAAGGAAATCTCACAGTCATATATTTTCGTCACAGAAATATTTGTACATTGGATATATTTTTTGGTTTGAACTAAATCTCTGAGATAATCCGTCCTTTTATATTTCATACAGCTCTTGTGTAAGGCTAAAACACACACACACACACACACACACACACACACACACACACACACACACACACACACACACACACACACACACACACACACACACACACGGTCCCCCTCACTGTAAAATTAATCGAGTCTGAATTTGTATAGATCTGTTATATATCTTCTCTAAAATTTGCTTTTGAGAATTATGGCAAAAAGTAAAAGCAATACATATATCATTCTTAGTTATGAACAATAAAAATGCAAGACATAACGAAAGATATTTACTTCTCTCTCTCTCTCTCTCTCTCTCTCTCTCTCTCTCTCTCTCTCTCTCTCTCTCTCTCTCTCTCTCTCTCTCTCTCTCTCTCTCTCTCTCTCTCTCTCTCTCTCTCTCACCTGTAACCTGCCTTCACCTCCCCACCTTCGCTGCAGGCCACTTAAGGCAGGTCATCCCGGATCA
This sequence comes from Metacarcinus magister, assembly GCA_029783475.1. NCBI lineage: Eukaryota > Metazoa > Arthropoda > Malacostraca > Decapoda > Cancridae > Metacarcinus > Metacarcinus magister. The sequence continues at coordinate 8,410,371 of JAPQNM010000049.1, forward strand.
CCTCCCTCACCCCCTCACACCTCACTAAGTTCCTGCGTGTAATGCATATTTTAATTTTGATAAAGTAGGTTACCACTCCGACCACTCACACTTCAGCACCACAGGAGGAGGAGGAGGAGGAGGAGGAGGAGGAGGAGGAGGAGGAGGAGGAGGAGGAGGAGGAGGAGGAGGAGGAGGAGGAGGAGGAGGAGGAGGAGGAGGAGGAGGACAAGAATTAGAAGCAAAAAACAAACAGAGAAGGAAAGAACAAGTGCAAGAGAAAGAGAAGGAATTGCACGAGGAGGAGGAAGAAGAGCAAGACGAGGAGGAGGAGGAGGAGGAGGAGGAGGAGGAGGAGGAGGAGGAGGAGGAGGAGGAGGAGGAGGAGGAGGAGATCAAAAGCTAACATCAAAGGTTACAACAATACATTCGTGTTTTCACCAGTCGATCCCAAAACCATGACCGGGAAGCAGATCAACATTATTATCGAGGGAGACGAAGAAGACTAACAACAAATAAATAAAAGAAAAGAAAGAAGAAAATTACGAAGAGACTTATACATTAACAAAACATCTAACAATGATAATTCTATGTATGTGTGTGTGTGTGTGTGTGTGTGTGTGTGTGTGTGTGTGTGTGTGTGTGTGTGTGTGTGTGTGTGTGTGTGTGTGTGTGTGTGGTAGCGCGGGAGAATCAAAATATTGCCTTAAATATAAAGTATTACGCAGTCTGAAACTAATAAGAAAGTTTACCCATATGTCTGAGAGAACAAAGGGAGGGAAGGAGGGATGGAGAGGAGGAGGGAAGGAAAAAGGAGGGTGGAGGAGGAAAGGAAGGAAGAAAAGAAGGAAGGAAGGAGAGGAGAGGGTAGAGAGGGACACTTCAGTTACTCTAGTGTTTGCTACATCGTGATCCTATTTTTTTTCTTCCTCTATACTTTTATTCTCTCTCTCTCTCTCTCTCTCTCTCTCTCTCTCTCTCTCTCTCTCTCTCTCTCTCTCTCTCTCTCTCTCTCTCTCTCTCTCTCTCTCTCTCTCTCTCTCTCTTTTAACCATGTGCCTTTTTCTCTTCCTCTTTCCTCCTCTTTATCCTTCCTTCCCATTACACTATACATCTTCACTTCCCACTACTCCTTCCCCTCACCCTTACTCTCCCCTTACAGTAACCCTCACCCTTACCCTTATCCTTACCCTTACCCTTAGTTAACCTTAATCCACTAACGCCTCCTCCCCTTCTAATCCAGCATAACCAATCATGGGGTCTCTTTTTCACCTCCTACCTCATTCTTCTCATCTCACATCCTTATGCAATCTGCTGTTACCTCTCTCTCTCTCTCTCTCTCTCTCTCTCTCTCTCTCTCTCTCTCTCTCTCTCTCTCTCTCTCTCTCTCTCTCTCTCTCTCTCTCTCTCTCTCCCTCCAGCCTCAACTTATCCCGCTGATCCTTAACACATACCCATCCTTCTCCCCTTCCCCCTCTCTCTCCCTTCATGATCCACCCCCACCATCCCTCCCTCCCTCCCTTCTTCCTCCTCTTCCTCCTCCCCTCTGCTGATACTTCTTGTAATACCAATATAAATGATAAACTCTTTTGAAACTGCTTTCCTCAACAAATATGAGTGCAAATTGCTGATTAAAAAAATTTTGTCTTTTATAAACGCGAATGTCAAACCATGTAATCACTTTTCTTCCTTCCACAAATACTTGACTTTTTCTAATGAATCTCCATGGATGTATTATTATTATTATTATTATTATTTTTTTCCGTTAGTGTTTTTTGAAGCTGTAATTTTATATTCCTTTAAACACTTCTATTCACACATATCGAATACAACAACAAAATGTAAAACCAAAAAAAAATACTTGAATGTTAATATTTCTTTTAATAAATATACGAGTAGATAACGAATTCTGACCCCACAAAAAAAAAATCATTATTCTAAAACAATGGAAGGTTATATCAATCACATGCATTGTTGAGTTAAGCGAAGAAAAGTTATATTCCAACATTGTAGATACTAATTTTGATACTTTTCCCCGCTAATAAAAGTTGAGTGATTAAGTGTTGGATCTCATTAAATGTTCCGTCATTATGTCTGGATACAATTCCACTCGACCATACCATTCATTAACTAATTAGGTTACATTGTTTGAGTCTCATGTTCACTGATTAATCCAATGATATTACGTAGTGCACTTTTTTTTTGGTATCCACTATTTATTTATTCCATTTCCCGTACGACCAAAAATTTGAAGTTGACCTGTTTGTTTGTTTGTTTTTTTGTTTGTTTGGTGTGAGGGAAGGGAGCATCTTGACCTACCTAAGCATGGCTACCTATCCCCTCCATCGCTAGAGAACAAACACATCAGGGAATGATCGAAAACCTTCCACGTGTCTCCTTAACTTCACTGGGAATGTATAATGTATCGTATTGTTTTAGTTTTCATCGGATAAAAAATAGTGAAGACAGTGGATTCGTTGACTGTATGCTAATATTCACTATACACATACACACACACACACACACACACACACACACACACACACACACACACACACACACACACAGTACATCATTATCAGGCAAAATGAGGTAATAATGTTAATAATTTTGGGTGACAATCTAAAGAGTAAACATCATACATTCAGAATCGATAACCTACTTATGAACATTACAAACTCCTACGCAATTCACAGTTAATGGCAAGCTGCAGGTAGTATATTAACAGGTAATGAGAGGCTGCAGGTAATGATACAGGTGTGTTGGGTTGTCATTGTTCTTGATGGTCGAGGATCATCCATCACTTTGACAAACGAATACTTATCAACTTTACATGGACACTTATTATCATTATTTTTTTTTATCCGATTATAATACCTGTAGTAATTAATATTTCACCTTCAACACACACACACACACACACACACACACACACACACACACACACACACACACACACACACACACACACACACACACACACACACACACCACTTATACTAACTCCAATAATTAATTAGAGTCACTGAGGGGAGATAAACATGAAGAGGCGATGGGAAGGGCGGGAGTGAAGAGGGTGCAAGGCTATGATAGGTGTGAAGTGTTGATTTCGTGGGCGTGATTGTGGAGTATTTGTGATGGCAGGAGGGTGGGTGTACGAGTGTGGGCGGGGTATACAGGACGCCCTCGGCACACCTGCGTTTCTGAGGGATGTGGCTGGTGTGGGTGGTGATATTTTTTTTCATGGGCGATGCTGGAGGGAGGAAGGAATGCTGTCACTCCTCCTCAACTCCTAATTATTTCCCCTTAACATGAAGACTCAGTACGTCTGTCACAATGTTTCACTCACCCGCCACGCGTCTCGTTACCTGAAGGAGTGAAGGAGTGAAGGATGGCGGGAGGCGCGGCGTGTCTATCTGCTGGGGTCGCCACGGGGCCCCTTCTCCCCCCACCCACCCAGGCCGAGTCTTCATCCTCTCCCTCTCCCTTCCGTCCTCCCTCTAGTCGTGCATAAATTCCCCAGCCTTGAAAACACACACTCCCTGCTGTATTGAGGCGTGGAAGGAAAACGTCGCTATTTGCATGCTGACGGGCTGAGCGGCGGCCAGGCCTGAGTGCCGCTTAGCCCCGCCACACTCCACACTCATCAATGCCGCCGCTGACGTCGCCGCCTCCACAAGGATTTGCATGACTACCGGTGACCAGCTAAGTGCAGACCGTCGGGGAGGAGGGAGTCGCCTTCATACAAATACCCTTCCACATGCAAAACACCGCCACAGGTCTCAAGCAGACACCGGCCGCCGCCACAGCACAGATTTGACCATAAAACTATCACTTAATTAATCTTCAAACATGTTTATGCATGGAACGTTTTCCCCTTCCCTCCTCTCTCCTCCCCTTCATCGATAAATCTATCACGAAGGGAAACAAAATCCTGCATTCCACCCTCCTTGACCTTCTTGGCACGGCTGGGTAATGGGAAGGGAGGGGACGCCAGGCCAGGCATTCGTGGCATACATAGAAGCAGCGACGAGTCCTGAGCATCACATGTCCAACTCGACTCAATATCAAATGTTATGCAAATAAAGCTGATGGAGTCTTATGCTCAAAGTCCCGGCGGGCTGCTGGGACGTCGCTTCTGCTGTCTTTGCGGAAATTATTTAGCCCAAGGCGACCTGACCGCGTCCCAGCAGTGGTCATACCACCGAGGCGGACAGTAACCAGGCAGACAGAGAAAATCTTCCACCTTAGTGAATCCAAAGTCACTATAAATTATTAGAAGTGAGTTCAAGACGTGAATAGCACGCCACGTCGGATTCTTGAAAGGCAGAAAGGAGACGTAAGAGTTATTAAAAGAGTAAATAACATCAAACCTTCGCCACCTCAAAGAGATATAAAAAACGAGGCCAAAATAATACTGGTGCTCCAAGAATCCAGTGTAATCTGGTTTGACGGCTTCCCAGGAGGCAGCAGCTGGCCCCGTCCTCGCCTGGGCCTTGCTTGCACCACTTGACGAACACAAAGACGCCGCCGCACATCCCACTTCATTACCAAGGCGTCTGCACGAGACTTTATAAACCACTCAATTCTCAGTTCTCCTCATTCCCCCCAAAAAACGCGCACATTTCTCCTCCTCACTTATGCATCTTCCTCCTCGTCCTCCTACTTCTCCTACTTCTTCTTCTCCTCCTCCTCCTCCTCCTCCTCCTCCTCCTTTCCAGGTTATCAAGTCATCACTATGGCGACTCACAATCTGAGAATTTATTTTCTGATCTAATCTACTTATTTATTGATATATTTCAAGGGAAACATGAAAAATCCTTAACACTCTCGTTTCTTAATTATTTCCCAGAGCCGCCGAGAGGATGTGGCGAGGAGCGGGAGGAAGGTTAGATGAAGGGCGGGAGGGGAAAGGAGAGGCAAATAGGAGGAAACACATGAAGGGAGAGAAGAGGACCGGCAGAAGGACCATTTAGAGAGAGAGAGAGAGAGAGAGAGAGAGAGAGAGAGAGAGAGAGAGAGAGAGAGAGAGAGAGAGAGAGAGAGAGAGAGAGAGAGAGAGAGAGAGAGAGAGAGATGATTTGAGATCCCTTACGAGCAAATACACTGCAAATAATTAGGTCTTATCATTTATCTCATCCACTTACAAAATAAAAAAAATATGGAAACTGGTCTACACATTAATAAAAAAAAATAAATAAATAAATAGGAATGAAAATTAAAAAGAAGTCGAATGAATAAATAATAAGCCAACTGTTATATTTGGGTTACAAATTTAAAACGTGACATCAGTGTAGTTCAAAAAAATTTAATCTGCAGGCCAGGAGTGCCACTAAAATATTTGCAGTTCTTTGTCTTTTTTTTCCCTTTAGTGGTGTGGGAGTACCAGGTTCAAACTCAGAATACCCTCCTCTTCCCCCCCTTACCCCTCCTCTTCTCTCCTTACCCCTCCTCTTCTCTCCTTACCCCTCCTCTTCCCCCCTTACCCCTCCTCTTCCCCCCTTACCCCTCCTCTCCCTCACTCACCCTTTCTTTCCCTCCCTTACCCCTCCTCTTCCCTCCTTTAACCCTCCTCTTCCTCACTCATCTCTCCTCTCCCTCACTCACCCTTTCTTTCCCTCCCTTAATCCTCCTCTCCCTCCTTCATCATCTCTCTGCCTCTCTCTCTCTTCCCTCTTTCGCCTCCTTTCCCGCCAAAATCTGCGGAGCAACTCTCCATTTTCCAGCTCGACTAAGCCTGTCACGAACACCCTCGATCTCGCTATTCACGTTCTCTAAAGCCAAACTAAAACGTATATTAATGCTGGACTTTTATTTCATGTCAGATTAATAACAGATACCCCACACAGGCCTCTCTCCATCCTCCCCTCCCCTTCCCTACACACTCTTTTCTCCCTCCCTCCTCCCCCCTTCACTCCACGGTGCACCTACCTACTTCTATGTTGAATATGTGCATGAAAAATTCCACGCGGATTAATACAAGTGGACACAGAAAGAACTGGAATAGTTTTGACACTAACACTGGCATTACACCAGAGCGAGGGACATACTCTTTGGGTGACTGGATGGATGGATGGATGGATGGATGGATGGATGGATATGCTTACAGGAATCAATTACATCATAACATAAAACCAGCATCATCCTCTCTAATCCCTAGAAGAAAAAAAACAATGTAGCATCACGTCCAGTAACTTTAGAGAGAAAAAATTAAAAGATGTTGTGAAGAAGATTGTCGTTACTTTAAGATTAGTTTCTTTTGGTCTAAGGAAGGAAGACATAAATATTTATCACCCTTTCTATGGCACAAAGAAGAGATGATGTTAGATAACTTACAACCATTTAACACACACCAACTAACACACACCAGCTAACACACACCAACTAACACACACCAGGAGGTCCAGACGAAGAACATAACACTTATATGCAACACTTGTAACGCTTAAGAAACAGGATAACAATTTCCTTCTCGTATTCAACCCTATTTATACGTAATGACCTAATTAATAGTTACGTGTAGATCTAAAATAAAGGGATACGATTTTATATCATATCAACAAAAGGAAGCAATTTTACGTAGATGACAGAGGTAATATCAGTTCATTAGGTCATTGATGGGGTGTATAGAACCTTAGCATTCCCTCTGTGTGTTCTTCTTAGTAAATAAATGACATTCAATTAAGATCAACGTACTTTCACTATATACTCCGTTGTTTCCCCTTTAACGAACTCATAACGTTTTCTATGGCACCAACCTTTCTTCACGTTTCACCGACCCATGTATTATTTAGGCGTTTATTTAATTAGGTCTATATTTTCAGTCCTATTGTGGGGCTGCAAGAATCCTACCACCGTATTCCCTGCGTCTCGTAACAGGCGACCAATAGGGACGGAGTGAAGGGTCTGAGAAGCCCTCTCCTCTGTATTCTCTCCTACGAAAAGACAAGACGCAGAGGGGGAGGGGAGAGTAAAGTCTTTCTAAGCCCCAAATGCCTTGTCTTAGCTATCCTCTTTTAATGTGGATATAAAACAGGTATATAGATAGATATTTTCGGGTTCAGTGTGACGCGGTAGGTGGGCGGGAACGTAGAGGTAAAGTCTGAGAATCAAAGGTTAGTGGGTTGAGTACAACATCCTCCCTTCAATTAGTCAGTGTTAGTCCAGGTTAAAATTCCCAGTAGGTCTCGCTATGCTGTTAAAAAATGTAGTTTGTGTGTGTGTGTGTGTGTTTGTGTATGTGTTTTTACAAGGGCATCAAAAAATTCAAATAAAAACACCCACAACACAACTGCCTCGAAAAACAAGTCAAAGAGAAGCTTCACCAGATTCCACGAACAATTAAGAATTCAGAGGCGACGTGAGATTCCTCCCTCTGGTGCAGGTATTATGGGGGGCCCTGCTACTATTCCTGGTACTGAGGGGGAAGAGCAAACCTTCAGGGGTGGGTAGCGGCAGGAGTACTTTAAAGGGGAGGAGTAGTAGGTGTTGTTGTTGTTGTTGTTGTTGTTGTTGTTGTGGTGTTGATCTCTGAATAAGTACTGCCTAAGATGAAAGGCTAAATAGCTTAGTTTGATACAGTTTCCCCTCACACGTTCAGTACGCTGGAGGAGGACCAAGGCACAAGGCACACTACCCAATGTAACGAGACCCTAATGCAAGGAAAGTGAAAACGAAAGAAAAAAAAAGAAAATATGATAAAAAAAAAAAAAATTTACAAGATATACTATGAAAAGACTAAAAAAATGTAATTGTTTTAAATCCGAAGTATGGAGATATACAAAATAGATACGTACACAGATACTACAATCCTACATACATACATACATACATACATGCATACATATTACACATATGCATACGCAGACAGACATTTAATTGACAAAGCAATCCATCTCTGATCGCTCTTCCTCCTCCTTCTCCTCCTCCTCCTCCTCCTCCTCCTCCTCCTCCTCCTCCTCCTCCTCCTCCTCCTTTGCCCTCAACAAAGCCACAATACGACACAGAAACTCTCTCAACTAATACCACACTCAAAGGGAATGTACCACACACACTCCACCCCAAACACACCCTACCTACTTCCTCCTCCACCACCCCCCCCTCCACACACACACACACACACACACACACACACACACACACACACACACACACACACACACACACACACACACACACACACACATAGTACGTTGACCTTTTTCAATATAGTCCAGCAAAATATGACCCACCCTCACATCACCCTCTCACCCACAGCCTCCCACACTACTCCAGACACTCCCTCACACACCTCACACACCTTCCCCCCCCCACTCCCACCACGCCCACTACCACACACCTGTCTCTCTTCTAGTAAAACAATCATCTCCTCCTGTCATCTTCCTTCTCTTCTCCCTTAAAATGACAGATGCCCTCCCTCAATCACCACACACCTGCACCTTCCCACACCTGTCCTACGCACCACCACCACCACCACCACCACACACCTGATCATCTTCCACTACCACAAGCTTATTCACATTCCATTGTAACACCCATGAGCCCTCCACACACACACACACACACACTAACACACTTTCAAACCCCTGTATTTCCACTATAACACACACACACACACACACACACGACTCTCATCACCAACACTCTCCTTTTTCACGTGATTCTCTTCTTTCTTCTGTGTTAGTACCAGGTAAGGTTGACTCCCCTGCAAAGGTGATTAGTGGGAAGCTGAACTGATGTCATTCGCCAGAAATAAACGATATCTGTCCGCTAAGCCAATGGATTGTAAATGTCGAGTGAAATGAAAAGTGACTTCACCCCCCAAAAAAACCTCAATGTGTCTCTCTCTGTGTGTGTGTGTGTGTGTGTGTGTGTGTGTGTGTGTGTGTGTGTGTGTGTGTTTCACCATGCCAGGAGTGAGGTTGCGTCCTTTGCATCGTCAACTCTTCACTTTCCCCTTCAGTAAGTGGCCTAACACCCCCCCTCCCCCATTGCCATTCCCTTGTTTCCCTAGCTCACGGTTCTATATTTCCCAAAGGGCGCCTCTGCATCCATCAATCACCGGCAAGGGACACCACAAAGGGCACGAGGCTGATATTACACTCAAACACACGCAAGTTAAACTACCTCTAACAGGAAAACAGTAAGACGTGTGACGCAGTGTTTTAAAGCAAGGGGTGAGGGCAAGGGGAGGTAGGTAAGGGTGTAAAGAGGGGAGGATACGTGAGGGGAGAAGGGAAGGGAAGGGAAGGGAAGGGAAGGGAAGGGAAGGGAAGGGAAGGGAAGGGAAGGGAAGGGAAGGGAAGGGAAGGGAAGGGAAGCAGGCCATGGGGACACGTCACTACAACCATGAATAACAAAATGTAATATAACTCTCTTACTTATTGGGAAACTTCATAAATTTCCCAACTTGGATGACAGCGAGAATATATCATTTT
>JAPQNM010000049.1:8424786-8437286 GCA_029783475.1 Metacarcinus magister
CACCACCACCACCACGACCACCACTCACTTACTTCAGAAAACTTCACTCATTAAATTAAGAGAATGGATGAAGGCCTCACCGCCCCTTACCCTTACTCTCCCTTCCTCCTCCTTATTCCTCACTCCCCTTACCTTACCCTTCTCCTTCCCCCTATCCCTTGGCCACTCTTCTTACCCTTCCACTTCCCTTCCCCGCCCCTCCATCCCCTACCTAACCCTTTCTGCTTGATCTTCCACCCCCTCCACTAATCCCCTCCCTCTGCTCCTCTCACCTGGCGGCATAAAAACAAAGTATGAAGGAATACTCTTGAGAAAGGAAATTTTGGTGGAAACTTGGCGAGGGAAACATTAGATTTTTTGGCCATGTGTGTGTGTGTGTGTGTGTGTGTGTGTGTGTGTGTGTGTGTGTGTGTGTGTGTGTGTGTTGCAAAAAAGTGAAAAATGCATAAAGTTTAGGAGGGTTACATGTTGTCTGATGGTACGACTTATACAAGGGAGGGAGGGAGGAAGGAAGGAAGGAAGGAAGGAAGGAAGAAAGACGTCTAAAAATGAGAGCAGGGAAGGGGAGACAGAGGAGGGAGGATAGGATGAACAAAAACAGGTGACAGGGAGGGAGGGAGGGTGGAAGGAAGGAAGGCAAGGAAAATGAAAAATGGACGTTGAAAATGAGCACAAACACAAAAAAAGGAAAAAAATTAGTACTGTCCTGACACACATACACACACACACACACACACACACACACACACACACACACACACACACACACACACACACACACACACACACATCTGCAACTCCCACGCGGAAGCCACATATTCGTGAACTAAATAATAGGTTTGTTACGTCATGTGACGGGAGGAGGGGAAGGGAGGAGAGACTAGGGACAGATAATGAGGACAGTAGGAGAGAGAGAGAGAGAGACAAAGAAAATATACCGAGAAGAAACTGAAGGAATAAACAGAAGGATCGGGAGGAAACGAAGGAATAAGGGACAATTGAGGAAACGAAGACAGGGATGAGGATAAGAATAGAAAGATAGAATTAAGATACAAAGCAGGTGTAACGAGAGGCTAGAAGAATAGAGACGGAAGGGAAACTAACCAAGCAAAAAATGTGAATATTAAGGGTCTTCAATGCTACTAATGGACTGAGTGAGAACCTAGCATCACTTAGACTTGGACTTGGACTTGGGTTGGGAGTTTAATACCTGGATGTGAGTGACAAGCTCGGCGTCTGTGTCCAGGTGTCAATACAGGTAACAGGTCAGTGTTAAGAGATGAATGGCTAGCAAATGGAGGCTATTAACAGGATGAAAGGGAGAGCATTTCAACAGGTGGTAAGTGTTGGGTGTTAAGGGGTAAGGCAAGTAAATGGGTAGAGTTATGAGGTCAAAGTATGTATGTATGGGGGCATTAGGTCACTGGTTAGGCTTAAGGGAGGGTAGTGAAAGGTGGTTATGATTCAGGTGATGAGGAGAGGCAGAGGGTAAAGTGAGGTTGAAGGGAAATGTCTGAGGTGAGTTGAAAGAATTGATAGAGAGAAGAGAGGAAAGCAAGACGGAGTAATCATGTAATAAGGAAAAAGAGACAAATGTAATTAAATGAAGAAAAAAAATACGAAAAAGACAATCACTTAACAAAAAGAAATCACAAATAAATAGTAAGTCAATAAAAATACACACAATAATCACAAAAAAATAATAAAATAAATGACTTTAGAAGCTATTTAAGTGACAGTCATATATACATTTTCCCAACAGTAAGTCACATTTTAACAACCATTTCCTTGATCCTATGTATGTACCCATCGATCCTCTACATACACCACCCTACACCCAACACCATTACACCCTATTTTAACACCCATCTACACTTCCCACTTCCACACCCTACTCACACATTCTCACTCCTCCAACACCCTAATAGTTATAATACATGAATTCCCTTTTATATCATTGTATTTAAAGTTATCTTCTCTCTCCTCTTGCTTTCTAACGTGATTATATTCCGCTCTTTGATATGATAGAGACTTCCTGTTTCCCTCTTCTCGCCTCCCTCCTTCGCCTTCCCCTTCCTCTTCCTCTTCCACTTAAGTTACTTCCCCTTCCATGTTCCCTTCCTCCGGCGCCGCTAGCATCTTCCCTTCCATCCCACACCCACACCCACACACACACACACACACACACACACACATACACACACACACACACGTTCTTCTCTCCCATTAATTCCACCTCCTCCTTCCACAATCCCACGACTATGTACTGTACTCTCTCCTCCTCCTCCTCCTCCTCCTCCTCCTCCTCCTCCTCCTCCTCCTCCTCCTCCTCCTCCTCCTCCTCCTCCTCCTCCTCTTATCTTTCACTTCAGTTCTCTGTCTTTCTCTCATTGTCTCTCAGTTTATCTCTACACTACTTTTTGCCTGCCTTCTCTCTCTCTCTCTCTCTCTCTCTCTCTCTCTCTCTCTCTCTCTCTCTCTCTCTCTCTCTCTCTCTCTCTCTCTCTCTCTCTCTCTCTCTCTCTCTCTCTCTCTCAAGCATACATTCCCCACATACCTCTCACTCTCTCCCCTTCAGTGTCATCAGGTGCTGCAGGGCGCGGGAAGGAGGCAGCACAAAGGGCGTTTACTACTACACAGATAGACGCGTTGGTGTGATTGGCGGATTAATGCAATACACCAGACGAGAGAGAGGGAGGGAGAGAGAGAGAGAGGGAGGGAGGGACAGGAGGAGAGGGAGGATAGAGGCTTATGCAATGGAAGGGAAAAAAGTAAAGCATTCCATTATGACATCATCACTGTTAATTGTGTTTTTTTTTTTCCTCTCTCTCTCTCTCTCTCTCTCTCTCTCTCTCTCTCTCTCTCTCTCTCTCTCTCTCTCTCTCTCTCTCTCTGTCATTCACTGATTTCATAATGGTAAACTAAAGGTATAATAATTCTTTCCTTACTTTTTTTTTTTTTTATTTATATCTCAATTGAAAGCATCAATGGGACAAAAATATCGTAAACCAAACTAATTATTTTTATTTTTAATTCTAAGAAGCCTTTGACGCGGAAACTTTTTATATATATTTTTGTTTCCTTTTTTCTTCTTCTCATTGATTCATTCCACAAGTCTGCCTTCCAGTCACTCCTGCACTCCCGTAACGGAAAACCAATTGTATCAAGAAAATAAATCCACATTGAAGTGAGTCTGGCGAGTGAAGCAAATGTAGCCGTGTGTGTGTGTGTGTGTGTGTGTGTGTGTGTGTGTGTGTGTGTGTGTGTGTGTGTGTGTGTGTGTGTGTGTGTGTGTGTATGTGTGTATAGTAGTAGTAGTAGTAGTAGTAGTAGTAGTAGTAGTAGTAGTAGTAGTAGAAGTAGAAGTAGAAGAAGTAGAAGTAGAGGTAGAAGTAGTAATAGTAGTAAATGTAGTAGTAGAGGCATAACTATTTCCTTTCCCACACTTTCTCGCGTCATAAAACAGGCTGTAGTGGCGGTGACATTGCCTTTCCTACCTTTCCCTCAGTCATCAAACTCCTACATACACCAAACTTACGTGCCGCCTTCCCTCATAACGCCCTCCTCTACCTCATACCACCATCTTCCTCTACCTCGTCCAGATCCACTCCCTCTCTACTCTGTACCCAGCCTTCCTTACACCCCTCTCCACCCCCCGAAGCATCCTCCTTCCCCCTCCCAAACAGCTCCAGCCCAGACGCGGACACTAACTTAACAGACTATTTCCTCAGCCTCTTGCAAGACTTAGTCAAGTATGCTCGTGAACTTGGCAAAGCGGCTTGGGGCTTGCGGCTGCTGGCGAGGGAATGAGGGGAGGCAACTTAAATGATATGAGAGGGGCGGCCGTGTGTGTGTGTGTGTGTGTGTGTGTGTGTGTGTGTGTGTGTGTGTGTGTGTGTGTGTGTGTGTGTGTGTGTGTGTGTGTGTGTGTGTGTGTGTGTGTGTGTCCTGCCACCCACTACCATGCTAATATTTCCTGTTTTCCAAGTACTGTCATTCCATTAATACAGGAAATGATATCAAACTTAACCTTTGAATTACTGAATATATATATTTTTTTTTAACCAGACGTAATACAATCTTTCCCATCCTAGTATTAAAAACAAGAGACCTTCACGTTTTTTTCCTTCTGCACAGTTTCCCACACACGAAAAAAATGTTATATATGAGGAAAATCTATTTATTTATTTATTTTTTTTTATCAGTAAGTGTCAAAACCTTATAGTGCACACAACAGGTTACGGCGGCGGCAGGCAATCAGGGCGCAGCGTCATGGCACAATTTTTTTTTTCAAGTTTTTTTCTATTTTTCTTTTCTTTTTTATTTTGCATTGACTTCAATTTCAAAGATAAGCCACCAAATCCCCGACAGGATCTCCCGCTCGGCCCTCCATCCCACCCTCCTGTCACACACACACACACACACACACACACACACCCACACACACACACCACTACGTATTTTTTTAGTCTCCCATCCAGCCTCACGTCGCTTGAACCTCCTTGATCAATAGTAAAAGTTTGTACATAATCAAATCACTGAACACCTCGACGGAAAACACTCCCTCTCAAACAACAGGTAGGATGAGAGAGAGAGAGAGAGAGAGAGAGAGAGAGAGAGAGAGAGAGAGAGAGAGAGAGAGAGAGAGAGAGAGAGAGAGAGAGAAGAGAGAAAGTTAACCTACTAATCATCCCAAACTCTACTCCTAACTAAACAACGTGGAAATACTATAATCCTAAGAAGAAAACAAGACATTTTTACCACAAACTCGTACACTTTTATTATCTATACTCTATATACACTCTTCCTCGTCTCACTCCATCAACACTCACCCACTCATCCTCTCCTCCCCTTTCTTAACCCCAGCCAGGCGCTCTCCTCACCACCTCCTTCAGCCCCGCCAGCGTAGCAAGAAAATAATGGGGTGACGGGATGCCTGTGGGAGCTTTTTAACATCGAGTGGTAAATCTGGTGTTTGTTTACCCAGCACCACCTCTCTATCAAGGCGGCGATCACTTCAGAACGCCTCGGGGTGACGCAGCGACGGGTGAGCTCTTAGCCAGGGAACAGGAGAGAGGGTGACGGGGGACTCTAAGGCGTGGATAAGCTGTCTTTATATTTTTGACTTGTAAGGAGGGAGGGAGGAAGGGAGGGAGGGAACTTCTAAGGGAAAATATGAAAGACAACACTGCAGGTGGAAGGAAGGGAATGAGTAAACAAAAATATAAGGAACGCGAGAAAAATAGAGGAAGGGAGAAGAAAAATATGGAATAAAAAGAATGAAGGATGAGAGAAAAGGTGTATGAAGAGAGATATTAATAGAGAGGAAGAGCGGCGTTTAAGTAGCATTGGATGACTGAGAGTAAGAAGAGTAAGAAGTATAATAATAAGTAACAGGAGTCATAATATAGTCTTTGGTAATGTATAGGAGGTGACGAAGGTGAGGTGAGGTGAGGCAGACGACCCTTCACGCCCCACCATCCAAGCACCTTCCTCGCCTCCTGCACGCAACTCCTAAACTTAAGACTCAAAACACACGCAAAAAAGCCTCACCCACGAACGAGGAAACATTTGACTTACTGCGACTGTTTGACTTATGAAGTTTAGAGTTGACTTACACTTTTCTTTAACCAAACAGAACTACATGAGTGTACTATTTGGTTTAACACTAAAAACTTGGATTCGCTGGGTTTGTTTTAATTAAGGTGCTACAGGTATGCATAACATTTTCAAAACTAACAGACCGAAAAGTATAATAATAACATGTCTTTTAATATATTCCTCACCACTTCAGAATAACAACCTTTACAGATTAATTTATACTGAGAATTACACCTATAAATAGAAGTTAAATAGTTGCAAAATAGGTGAGGAATGATATAGAGTGCAATATCAATGACAGGTGGTGAGGTGTTGGGGACCTGACAGCCTCCCACAGACACACCACAGACAAGAAAACAGGAAAGGAAGATTGATGGACAAACGAAACATACACACACAGACAAACAGACACAGACACACACAGACAAACAGAAACAGACACACACTCATCCCTTCACCACCTTCCTCTTCCAAACCATACGTGAACTTAAGATTCCTGTCCTACACACATATCACACAACATAGATCACGGTTCCAGGCGAGTCATTTCCAGGTATACTAGTCCCTTCGAAGTCCCTGAGTCCCAATGAGTCCCAACGAGTCCCAACGAGTCCCAACGAGTCCCAACGAGTCCCAACGAGTCCCTGCGAAGTCTCCCTCGAAGCCCTACATTGCTAACAATCAATATACTTGATACCTCGCAAGGCTTAATCAACTGATACATCTGCCATACACTCCTCTTCCTCTTCTTCTTCTTCCTCCTCCTCCAGGCCCTTCCCCTCACTATGTACCCTTCCCTCTACCTCTCCCTTCCTATCTTTTTTTATCCCTTTCTTCCTCCACCTGTCTCTCTCTCTCTTCCTTCGTTTGCTTTTCTATCTCCTTCCTTCTCCCTCCTCCATCTCTCCCTTCCTTCTTTTTTCTATCCCCTTCCTTTTCCCTTCGTTTTTCCTTCTCTCCATTCTTTGTATTTAACCCTTTCTTTCCATTTCCCCTTTTATCTTTTCGTCTATCTCCATCTTTCTCCTTCGTTCCTTCTACCCCTTCTTCCCTCCTTTCGTATCTACTTCTGATTTTTTCTCCTCAAATTTTCTCCCTAGTTATCTCTAATTCTTTTCAGGTTTTTTTTTCTTTCCATCTCCTACATATTTTTTTTCTCTCCTCTCCTTCATCATTTCCTCCTTCTTCCCCTCATTCTCGTGTTCATCTCCCGTCATTCCTCTCCCCTCACCTTCCCGTCTTCATGCACTGAATTACCTCAATATCCTGATGGGCGGATGCTTAGGTGAGGCGGCTTCCTTCCCCTCAACCTACCCTCACCTCACCTCCCCTCAACCTCCTCTCACCTCCTCTCACCTACCCACACCCTCCCCTCACCTCCTGTAAGATACCAAGCTCAATTCCTGCTGATCTGTCTTCCCTTTCGATACTGCCCAGTCATCACACACGCACACACCCACACCCACACACACACACACACACACACACACCCACACACCCACACCCACACACACAGACACCTCCCTTGTTTCTCTAGGTAGCGTTTGACGACACGCTAGAAATACAGTGCCGTGTGTTTTAAATCCCTAAGTGTCAGGAGTGAAAAAATAAAGCAATAAGGAGGTTGATATAACGATCGAATTGGCTTGAACTGCGTTGTTAGCGAGGTGATCTAAGCTACTAATTACTATAACAATACTGTAATAACAACGAAAATACTACTACTATTACTATTACTAATTATACTACTACTACTACTACTAATAATAATAATAATTTGTTTGTTTGTTTGTTATACGTGGAAGGAAGCTGTGTAGGATGTAGGGGAAGGAAAGGAGCAGCGAAGGATATTTCAAAGAATGACTTTTAATGTGGATTTTCAAGTTATATTTACACGCCTTCATCCTACTTTCAATTGAGGGAAGGAAATGATTTTTACTCGTCTTTCTATTGAGTTTAGAAGAACTTTGAACTAATAAGGTCTATGGACAAAGCTACCTCTTAATAAAAAAACATGGGGGGGTGGGGGTGGGGGGGGGTCATGTGTCTCATTAAGTTAAATATATTCTAAGGTCAAGAGAGGTGAACGTGTGTGTGTGTGTGTGTGTGTGTGTGTGTGTGTGTGTGTGTGTGTGTGTGTGTGTGTGTGTGTGTGTGTGTGTGGGAGAGAGATAATATTTTCACTATAATCCTGTGTTGCTTGTGTTTGTGTTGTGTGTGTGTTGTGTTTGTGTTGCGTTTGTGTTGCATGCCTTCGGTTTGTATAGCTGGAAAGTGTTTATTTTTCTCTTTCTTTCCTCTTCTCTTTTCTTTTCTTTTCTTTTTTTTCTCCTCAGGTGACTCAATAATACGAGAACATTTCCTTTTCATAGTGTCTCTCTCTCTCTCTCTCTCTCTCTCTCTCTCTCTCTCTCTCTCTCTCTCTCTCTCTCTCTCTCTCTCTCTCTCTCTCTCTCTCTCTCTCTTCAACTCCTCCTTTACCCTCTTGCCTCAAATTCCTTCCTTCCCTCCTCCTCCTCCTCCTCCTCCTCTTTCTTCTCTGGGATCCTTTTTGGAATATATTAATAATCCTCTCCTTTTCATCTTCTTATCTTGGCCACAATAATAAACTTTCTCCTTCATCTTTAACCCTTGCGTTGTTTTCCTTCCTTCCTTCCTTCCTTCCTTCCTTCCTTCATTTATATCTATCTTTATCATCCTCCTTCAACCTTCCTTCCTTCACCTTCCCTTTTTTTCCCTTTCCTTCCATCTTCATGACTTTCTTCCTTCAATTTTCTTGTACTCTTTCTTTTAGCATTTATCATCTCCTCACTCCATTTCCTTTCGCATTTTCTTCATAGATTTATTTACCTTCCCGTTTTTCCTCTTTTCTCTTCTCCTTCCCTCATTTTCTTCCTCACACTCCATGGGAAACTATGGGGAAAACGTGCAATGATGATGATGATGATGTAAGGTAAGGTAAGGTAGGTAAGGTAAGGTAGGATAGGGTAGGGTAAGGTAAGGTAAGGTAAGGTAAGGTAAGGTAAGGTAAGGTAAGGTAAGGTAAGGTAAGGTAGGATAGGGTAAGGTAAGGTAAGGTAAGGTAAGGTAAGGTAAGGTAAGGTAAGGTAAGGTAAGGTTAGGTCAGCTCAGGTAAGGTAAGGTATAAGGTAAAGTAAGGTAGGATAAGGAAGGGTAAATTAAAGGAGGATAATAATAAAGTAAGGTAAGATTTGCTGTTAAGTTCTAGCATACGTGAGAGAGTCTCCTTATTGCCCTTCAAATAATTCACCTCGGAGGCTACTTAGCGCGGCGTTACCTCGAGGAAATTATTCAAGGAAGGATGACAGTAAAGTCTCCCGTAGCACCGCGTGGGAGCCAAAAAGAAAACGATGTACGGCTGTAGTGGAATGAGGGAGAGGAGAAGGTATATATAACAATCTCTTCAGATGAACTTAGCAAATAAAACCCTTCTCCCTCCTCCTCCTCTTCTTCCTCCTCTTCCTCCTCCTGCCATCTTCCGAGACTTGTTGTTGTCTAATTGAAGGTGAATCTCAGTCCGTCTCCCCTCTCGATGCACTATAGACTGACTGGCAGTATTGGGCTTGAGGGGACGAGGCTCTACGTACTATAAATCCAATTAGAGGGTACGGTAGCACTAGTAAACATGCTCTATACTCTCTCTCTCTCTCTCTCTCTCTCTCTCTCTCTCTCTCTCTCTCTCTCTCTCTCTCTCTCTCTCTCTCTCTCTCTCTCTCTCTCTCTCTCTCTCTCTCTCTCTCTTATGATGATACTAAAAACAAATAATATAAATAATGTGTGTGTGTGTGTGTGTGTGTGTGTGTGTGTGTGTGTGTGTGTGTGTGTGTGTGGTGTGTGTGTGTCTATATATCACGTGTCTTACCTCACCAGGTGTAAAATGAAACACAGCCCATTAGTCTGTACTACACCTGCGGCCCAGACCTTCCACTCTAGTACTTGCAACACAAAGGTGATACATCTAACTTACTCTTTATTTAACTTGACGCCAATGCAGAAAGAGAGAAAAAAACTAGACAAAAAAAAAAACAAGGAGTAAAGACCATTCCCAATACTTGTGGTTAAATAAAAAACAGAAAAATAAAAAAAAACTGAATGACGTAGCTTCATTTGTACGTTTTTTTTTTTAACTAACTACCGCGACAAAAACGACAATCCAAGCACTTAACATGCATGTGTTGGTTGTTGGCGTGCTCAGGTGTGCTGGAGTTACAGGTGATGCTGATTATAAAGCTTGACGGTAAATCTCACGTGTTCTCCCTGTATCACCTTACCTCATCTCCCTCACACACCTCTACCTCTATTTTTATCCTGTGACTTCTATTAAACTACACCTTAACCTTTTCTTCCGTGACTCAAAGTACTTTTTCTTTCTCCTTCTCCAATCATCAAAATCCTTCTTCTTCTGTTCTTCATCTGTTTCTTCCTTCCAGCCTCCTAAGCCCTTCCCTTTCTCATTCTATAATAACAGCTTTGTTCTCTCTAATCCTCCCATCCTCCTCCTCCTCCTACTCCTCCTCCTCCTCCTCCTCCTCCTCCTCCTCTACTCTTCTTTCCACCTCTACACTCTCCATCTTAAATCATCACAACCTATTCTTCGTCTCTCTTCCCCAATCAAAGGCATAATCTTCTCTTTGTCTTCCCTCAATCACCCACAACTTTCCTTTACCTACCTATCACCGCCTTCCTTTTAAAACACCCGCACATCAACACACATTAACATCACCGCCACCACAGAGACGAGATTTGGGCACAAACACATCAATTATACTTCAGTCACCATCGATTTTGGAGGAGAACGAAAACGGTATAAACAGACAAGAGATATCTCGATTATGAGGCGGAGGAGTGAGTGATAGACAGGAGTGAGGGGGAGTATAACAGTTTCCTTGTCTGTCAAAGTAGTACAAGACTCTCCACTCCCTCCTGACGCAGCGAAGCACCCAGTGGAATACAAGACACTAATGGACAGAAAAGGACAGGGCGAGGTAAGAAGACCAGATACACAGAAGACAGGAAAACGAGACGGACATGAAATAGATGAGACAGATAACAGGTGATCATTGACAGTGGGAAAAGAAAAGAGAGAGAAAGGAAATAGAATAAGAAGTACAAGCTGCCATTTCAGAGAGGAGAGAAGTGAGAGATGCTACTGGAAAAATAAAAAAAAGTGTTCGGTGAAGCAAGAAAGAAAAGAATGAGACGTTAGGTAAAAAGTGAAGAGAGAGGTAACAGGAGAGAAATGAAGAGAGATGTAACTAATAAGGAAGTAGAGAAAGATGTATCGGGGAAAGAGAAAAAGAGAGAAAAAAAGAGGGAGGTGCAAATGGAAGATAATTGGATAAACATGATAAGAACGCTACAAATGAGAAAGAGAGTGAAATAATTTATGATAATCAACATTTCATCAATTATAAAGAAGAAAGGGAAGTATATATTTCCTTAATACACACAAAGTTACGTGTTACACAAGTTATCATCAATTACGATTAATACATAATGGAATTTGTACGTTGAATAAACTAAGCCTTATAAAAGATATACAGTAAAATCAACACATCCCAAGAAGATTTAAAACGTTATACGGATCATACGTTATACAAGTTACGTGTTCCTGTAGTTTACAAGTTATATCTATTCTACGTTAGATGAATTATACACTAAAAATACGTCTACAATTTTTCCATTAGTACATCAAAAAAAAAAAAAAGATTAACCAACAACAGCAAAATCAAAAATACGACAAAAAAAACTGGAAAGAGGGAAAAGACGATAATTCCAGGAAGACCCACATTCATTAATCCTCCAGCAGGTGTTTTAATGATATAACTCCACTAATAACACTGTAACAGCCAGACGTTATAGGAGTGTGTGTTGGCCTTCACAGCATCACCACACCACACTGCCTTTCCCCGCTATGGTCTGCAAGGTTCTCACACTCACAACTCACGAAGCCTTCCCACTTCCTGACCCTAGTGTGATCCGCTTCCCCAAGAGAGTACTAAGGCTTGGGGAAGGGGGAGGAAGGGGATAAAGGGAAGGAAGGGTGCAAAATGGTAGAGAAGTAAGGAGAAGAGAGGGAGATAAGGGAGAGTAAGGACAGGAATGGGGTAGTCGTAGGAAAGGGATATAGGGAGAAAAAGGGTGAGGGAAACGGGCTGAATGAGGAAGGAGATGGGGAGAGGAATGAGGAGGAGGTGGATGAAGGCACATAACCTGCTACACCCAACCGTGGGGAGGAAAATGGATTCCAACTGAGGATAAGAAAGATATAACCTTCCCTTAGTGAATAGTTGTCTCCCTCTATGCCTCTCACACCCTAGTTTTCCTCCTCTCCTTCTCGTCATCCTGCCTCCCCTCCTTACACTACACTCCCTCCCTCCAAGTCCTTCCACTCAATTACGTGCTCCCTAGATCTCCTCTCACTTCTCCACTTCCTTCACTATCTCTACTACTTCCACACCACGCTCCTCAGACTCACACACCCACACACACACACACACCCACACACACACACACACACACACATACACACCCACACACACGGCCAACCCTCCACCTCTCCTCTCACTTCGCCACAACACACAATACATCCCTACCACCCTCTTCAACCTAACAAAGCAATCTCTATCTTACATTCCAACGTGTATGAACCCCACACCGCTCTTCTCTGTGTATCATCCACTACCACTGTACCCAAGCCGGTCCCCGTTCCGTTCCGTTCGTCCCCATCGTTGAACACAAACCCAAGATGCAAGTTTTTGTGTGCCGAAGGAACAGACTGAAGTAGCTGAGTGGCTGGTGTCTGATCAATTAATTTTTTGCCCCGAGAGTTTTGAGTTGATTTTTGTTTTTGTTTTTTCACGTGTGGGTCAGTCGAA
>JAPQNM010000049.1:8439786-8447286 GCA_029783475.1 Metacarcinus magister
CCTTCCTTCACATGCAGAGTTTCCTTATCTCTTCTCCCTCTCTCTTTTTTTCCCTCTCTTTTCACCACCATTACAACTCCTTTTATTTTCCTTACAATCCTTCATTTCCTTTTTAACAACATAACACACAACCTCGCTACTTCTCCTCCTCCACTTCCTCCTCCTCCTCCTCAGACCTCTCCTGCCTCCCTCCCTTCCCCTTCCCCTTCCCATTCTCACACACACGTCAACACACACCATTACCTTAGCAACACTCTACCGTCTCTAATACAACCTTTCACTAACACTTAACTACTTCAAAGGTAATTACACGCTAAAAACTTATTGCACTTATTTGAACTATACCTTTTTTTTCTGCCGTGTTTGATTTATCTTAATTGGTGGATGAATGAGGGAAAAGGAACATTCTCCGTCAGTTAATTACTACGCTGACAAAGTGTTTCATGACAGGTGAGTTATTTGCTTCAGGTATTTACGCATTTAACGCATTAATATTTTTAACACTTTCTGAAAATCTCTTATGATTTTTTTTTACTTCATTTTTCTCTCTCGTGTTCTTATTGTTGTCTTAATATCATTCAATGTACTGGGTTCTGAAAATGTTTGAATGTTTGTTTTTATTTCTGGCATTGCTAACTTTATTTATTATAATACCGAACATTTTTTGGGGGTTTTTTATATATATACTTATCTCTCTCCAAAGGTTTGTAAAGCGGTCATTGTGTTGTATATATATAAATAACATCCTTTGACGTGTACTTATTTTTCTAAAGAATATTTTGTCCGTAACCACTATTGTATTTTAAGTTAATTTTTATATTTCTTTATATAAATCACAGATGCATTTTTTCTTTTCATTTTTCCTCGTAATATGTTTTTTTTCAGGAATACGTATGTCAATATTAGGTGTTGTGAGGCTCATTAACCAGCATTTTTCACAGCGCATATTATTTTTTTTTTTTCTGAAGCTGTCATTGTGTGGAGGACTTAATAATTATAGTCACGGTGAGATAATTAAGTAATGCTAGGTGAGGCAGGTGAGGCAGGTGTTGTGGGGGGGAGGGAGGTAGAGGAAGGAGGGGTCTATCTACTACTACACCTGACCTAGCATTGAAGGGAAGGTGAGAGGGAGGGTCAAGGGAACACTAAGGTAGGAATTATTTCATTTGCTAATCTATAAACTCTCTCTCTCTCTCTCTCTCTCTCTCTCTCTCTCTCTCTCTCTCTCTCTCTCTCTCTCTCTCTCTCTCTCTCTCTCTCTCTCTCTCTCTCTCTCTCTCTCTCTCGCTTTATGAATTACAAATATAGTGTAACATGAATCATCTTGAATGTAACACTGGAAGGAAATTAAATAAATAAATAAGAAATATACACTGATGAAAAAATAATGTGATAAAAACAAAACACAAAAAACAGTAAACAAAAAAGCAAATCAGACAAAAAAAAAATTAATATCAAATAAGAAAACAAAATAAACAAATGAATGAATAAATTAAATAAAAATTAGATAAAAAAAAATTACACAAAATTTCAAATAACACAAAAACATTACTAATTACTTTAAAAAAAAAAAAACGCCAAAAAAACTACAATGGAAGCAAATCATCTTTCATTGTTCAGTTCACAAGATAATTAACACCTGAGTAAGAGTACACAGGTGTCATCCCCTTGTTACAGGTTTGTCGCGCACCTGTACCTACTCACCTAACCAAGCAGGTGACGGAGGGAGGGGAAGGAGGGAGGGAGGGAAAGATAGAAGGAGGGAAAAGTGAAAAAAAAAGAAATAGAAAGGATAAATACAGGAGAGCGGGGAATGAAAGAGAGGAGAGAGAAAGGAGACTAGGAAGAGAGAGAAAGGAGACAAGGAGGAGATAGAAAGCGGTGAGGCAAGAAGAAGGATGAAGGATGCGAGAAGAAGAGATAAAAGAAAGAAGAACAGCGGGAAGGAACAGAAAGGAGAGTAGAGTAGAAGAACGGGAAGGAGGAGGAGGAGAGGAGATAAGAGGAGAGGAGAGGAGAGACGAGAAGTGAAGCAGGAGGGAGGAGGATGAAAGGAGAGGCAAGGAGGCATAACAGTGGCTTGAGGCGAGGGAAGGAAGCACTAAGTATTACCTACTAAGACAACTTAATTAACAGCCTAATGACATGCTGGTTACAATGGCATTAAGGTTAGTTAAGGTTAGTTTGGATCATCTCTCGATTCATAATATTTCTTCACAACAAGGAAAGATAATTAGCAACGGAAAAATAAGAATATATAAACTTATGCTTCTTACTTTCCTTATATTTAATAATTTCATCATCATTATCAACATTATTATCTCATCTATATAAGCTTCCCGTCTATTTCAGGCGACCCCAGCAAAACTTCCTGTCTCTTTTCTTTATCTATAGTTCTCTCTCTGTCTACCTGTCTGTCTATCTGTCTGTCTGTTTGTCTGTCTGTCTGTCCTGCCTTTTTATACTATGCTTAAGTTGCCATTATGTTACTCTATCTGTCTATCTATTGTGTTCGGTGCATGACAAAAGGAATCATTTCAAATAAACAGAAACACAAGCGTGGAAATATTCGGCATTAATTGAAAACAAGACAGAAGTAAGATCTCCCAAAAAAAACAAAATAATAAAATGAAATAAATAAATAAAAAAGTTGCAAAAAAAATGGGTTAATGAAACAAATGACAACGCAGGATTTTCAACAAAGTTTTTTTCCGAATCCAAGCGAACATTTTGTGTCATAAGTTTGTCACCAATGGAAACTGTGGACTAAAAACGTAATGAAATAAAACACCACCCGAGAGAGAGAGAGAGAGAGAGAGAGAGAGAGAGAGAGAGAGAGAGAGAGAGAGAGAGAGAGAGAGAGAGAGAGAGAGAGAGAGAGAGAGAGAGAGAGAGAGAGAGAAAAAAAATAAATAAAGAAGGCCCCTCTTCATATTTGCTAAAGATAGTGTATTTCCTTATTTATTAAAGAAAAAAATGGTCTATAAATTTTATCCTAATGCCTTTACTCTCTCTCTCTCTCTCTCTCTCTCTCTCTCTCTCTCTCTCTCTCTCTCTCTCTCTCTCTCTCTCTCTCTCTCTCTCTCTCTCTCTCTCTCTCTCTCTCTTCTGCCCAACCGGATTCCTTCTACTCTCGCTGAAGATGAAATAAAATTACTCCTACATACAGCGACTAAAACATAAATGTAATACGATATATTTAATAGCTGTCAAGAGAGGCAGGAAATAGGAAAATACTCAACTCGTATATTTTTTTCCTCTCTTTTCGCCTCAAGCCCTTTTGAAAAACATTTAATGGAGTGTGAAAAATACGAAGCAAATAAATAAATAAATAAATAAAAAAAGACCTAATTATTTGAGTAACGATTTAAATAAAGAAAAGGAAACATACATAAAAAAAAAAAAAAAATCAACATTATAACGTAAACGATAATTTAGTCTTGAATATTAATCATGAGTTTATATTTCTTAAGTCAATTGATGATGAAGTTAATTAAAATAAAGTAAAGTGAAGGTGCAAATGTTACCTTGAAACCTTCCTTCACGAATAGCAGACTAAGTAAATACTGTTGTCTGAAAACCTTATCGAATACGTGAGTTGAATTCCAGGCATTAAATTGCAAGCGTGTGACAGTGCGGGCAGTTACGACCCTACATAAAAGTGTGTGTGTGTGTGTGTGTGTGTGTGTGTGTGTGTGTGTGTGTGTGTGTGTGTGTGTGTGTGTGTGTGTGTGTGTGTGCAAAAACCAGTATCTCCAAACAAAAGCCATCATAAATATAGAAATGGAATAGAAAAATAAGTAATACGAGAGAGAAGCCAACAAACATTTAAATGATCAACCCACACACTAAACCTGACGTCACAATTCCGTCTGAGTCACCAAGAAGAAGGCGGAAGAAAGATTAATCACAGCCAGTCAATCCTAATCACCTAATTACCACCCATTATACGACCCTCGGACATGACAGGCGCGCTAAATGAACATAAATATTCATAAGTGATTCAATTTTCACTCTTTAAAAATAATATACTGTTAAGGTGTTCTGAGATTTAACCGCGACGTAGTTTAACCTCAATGGACGCGAAGGGAAAATATTGTTTTGGCAGCAGCGTAAAAAAGGAGGTGCAGGAGGTGGAGTTTAAAGCCTCGACTTCGATTAACCAAACACAAAGGTGGGTTGACGGCGGCTTTGTCCACGAGGAAAGTCTAATTACCGGGCACTCCCTCGCGTTCTTTATAAAGGTGAATGGAAGCTAAATACACTACACGATAATATATGAACTACCACCTGTCCGGGGCACACCACTAGGCAGTACTAGGTGACGGGGGGGGGGCAGAGGGGGTCAGAGGGTAAGGTCGTGTGTTCCTAGTATGCAGGTGAACTAATGAGGGCGTGCAGGTGGTAAAGGTAAGTGTTGCTGCCTCACGAATCTCAACTTTCACGAATTTGGAACAACTTTGAGGAGTCTCTGAGGACCCTTTAAAGGAACTCCGCCTGCCTTGAGGGTCTCCAACTTACCAGTCCCCCCCCCCCCACACACACAGATGCATCTACTTATCTATTTTTTCTTTCATCTGCATGTAAAGAAAAAACACTAAAGACTCGAGTAACGAAGAGTGAGTTATTCTAGTGAAGACCAAGGCGATATTTTCTTCACAAATATCAACTACAATGAAGACAAGACCCTCGTGTTGGTTGTGTGGATGATTTCATTAATACTTTTCAACAGAAGCCTGATACACATACTTAACTAAACGAGCAGTCACAGTACAACACTAAGGCAATATATAGCAGGAGTAAGTTCCACAAATGTACGTAATAATGATAAACCTTAACAAGTATCGCGTCTTTAATTCAAATCATAACTCAAACACATTCTCTTTGCTTTTTACTTCTTTCACACACAACAAGGTAAGGAAATGCAGTTAGGTTTGCCTCACAACCTTCCCTTACAATATGTTAACAACCTAAGTGCCACCTTCCTACACTTAGCAAATTGTAAAATGGTCTTAACTACCTACTTGGTGCAAACTCCATTGATATGTACTCGATAGGGGGCGGGTGTCTGCTTTGCTACACATGTTAAAGGTAGAACGAACAGTGTGATTCTTACAAGTGGCAAAATAGTAAAGGAAAAGGTACAGTAATCGGATCATATATTTTTTTTTGCATCAAACACTAAAGGCGATAGGTATTTTCTTTTTATTGAAGTGATAGCAGTTAGTTGGTTCGAAGAGTGAAAAACAAAACTCGTGAAAGAATCGAGCGGTGTGTCAATAGGAGTGAGCGAGTTAACGGGAATAAAGTTAAGTGTTAGTGTGTCGATACAACCCGCAGCTGTTTTCTATGGCCTGTGAGCGGCGATCCGAACAGCCGCGACGCCGAAGAAGATTGTTAAGAAAAAATGCAACATGTGTACTTACTCCAACACGACATCTTTCTCACAGTCTTGCCTGATACAAAGACTACAGCAGAGGTCTTCACCTGCCTCTGAGCCCTCGGGTACTCACCTGTGGAAAGAAAACGGGGGTTAGGTTAGTCTACATTTAATGAACACTAATGTAGACAATATAATGCAACATGACGTGGATAAAGTAATGTGACAAGGTGCATAAACAAGATTAGTCAACATAAGGTAAACACACAAGTTAACAGTATGTATGTGTAATGGGAGTCCAAACCAAACGATCGTCTCGTATATTATAAAACGAAGCACTTGAGTCCCCGAACCTTCTCGAGGCAGCGAGTCACACCACCTCCTGCTAGCTGCTCTGCCCGCTGCCAAACGTCGCCATACAACCTGCAGTCTCACCCCCTATGTATGCCCGTATCAGCCATCTTTATAAGTCTATGAATACATCACCTGTCCTGTATGTCTAAGTCCTCGGTAAGGCGTGAGCCACTACGCCTTCCAAGCATTTTAGTCATGACGTTATAGATGAAGCACAGTGAACAACCACTTCAGTCCAGCTTCACACCACACGAAAAAATATATAAGATGGATATAAATACCTACAGAAAGTTACCCTCTATCTGGCAGCAGCAGCAGCAGGACAGCTAGGTCGCCTATGACATGACCATGACTACAGATGAACACTTACACGAGTGACACAACCCTCCTTGCCAGCAGTCACACTCACACTGACGCTGCCAACACTCCTGAGTCCTGACCCGCGGCAGTGACCACCCGCCTCCGTAATCTGACTGCGATGGTGATTTACGCGAACGTGGCGTGGATTTTTCCTTTTCTTTTATAAACTTAAACTAAAAGATGTTAAAATAATGCACATTACTTATTAGTGAACACATAACGATGAGCTCAATCAATAAAACTTAGATATCACTTGAACTAAGGACATTTAGCACACATTCGGATGCTTTATCACGTGATCACAAACCCGCACTTGAGTTATCACCGCTTCCTTTTTCTCTGATCCTTTAAAAACACTTGGGCATGAGTTCAACAATGAAGTATAGTTACTACATAAAGATAATCGACGACTTGGATGTTGCAACCCGAAGGCTCACTCGGAGAACGGGAAGGAGAGTTGCAGGAAGTAAATTTCAAAGTTTGTCTTCAAGAAACGGAAGACAAAGGAAACTAGACCGACAAAAGTGCCTCTTGCAAACATTGTCACCCTAAAGACCTTCAAACAACCCTGCACCTCCTCACAAGTCACTCACAACTACGGATTTTTTGCTGCATTCATACGCCCACCACCACCCCGCGGCCCACAGAGGGAGCTGCCCGTCCCACCTACATCACCGGACGCCCACCAAGGAAAAGAAACATAAGAACCGCCATGACCTTCGTATTTTTTTTGTTGCCAAGTTTCGTCTTAATTTCATGAGGAAGGCGAGTCCAGGAACACGTCAAGGGAAGCACGACACCACAAGTAACACACCAACTAAACTGTAACACCCACGTACGTACACCCTCAGGAAGCAGCGGTGACTATACACACACACACACACACACACACACACACACACACACACACACACAGGCAAACATACAACTATTTCAACACCTCGTATCATAAAACTAAAAAAAAAAAATAACTTGATAAAAATTGTTCTATAGAGTTCATCACAATTATTCACATCCTGATTCGCTATTGTGGTTCCGATCGACTATTTCCTCTCTTGTGTGGTGATGACGACGCATTGACGGCGAACAGAACACAGCGGAACGAGGCTATCAACACGTCAGGTACTCGTCTGCTGCTGGGGGGGCTTGGGGTGGGGTGGGGGGGCGGAGCAGTGTCGATAGGGCGAGGCAGGAGGGATAAACACATCATTAAGAAAGAAGAGGAAGAGATAAACACGCCGATGCAAGTAGACTAACACACTATTGTTTGGGGAATGAACGAATGGAACGATAACTAAAGTGAATGGAAGAAAGAGATATATATAAAGGTAGGAGGGAATGAAGGGAATAATATAAAGATGGGAAGGCCTTGGGGTGGATAAACACACTTCAGGGGGAGGTTAGAG
>JAPQNM010000049.1:8454786-8457286 GCA_029783475.1 Metacarcinus magister
CACACAGAATAAATAAATAAAAAAATAGGAAAAAAAAAAACATAACGAAAGAAAAAGAAAACAGCACAATATCATGCATGTGACATTTCAAGTTATATAAAAAAAAAATTAAAAAAAACCAACATACAAGTTAGTAAAATAAACAAACCAATACTACGTTTAAAAAATATAATATACCTAATAAAAAAAAATATACACACACACACACACACATAAAGGTAAGGCAGGTGAGTGAGTGAGTGTGTTCCCCTTGATCGGGCGTCGGTCTGAAGGCAGGTCAGTGGGGCGACGCAGTGACTTGCTCCTACAATCACCTTCACACACGACTACCACCGCCCTGGAGCCATGTGTCCGCAGGCTGCCCCGACACTCACCCTAAACGACAAAAGGGTCTCCAGTGCTGCTACCTCCCCTGCCTCCCCCACCCCCAACTCCCCTTAAAGCTGAGGTCTGGCGGGCTTCTGACGGGGATTCAAGAGTTGTAAAAACGCAACCACAAACGAGGGTGACTGTGAATAGAGTCTTTCTTTTCGTGGTTCCTGACCTGTTTTGGCGGTGAAAAGTGGCGGCTCGTGACCTTTAATTGTGTTATAATGCGTCCTGCTTGGCCCCTTAGCGCGTTAAAAGAGTGACCTTCCCCTTCCCCACCCTCACCCGCCCGCCCCAACCTCTGACTTTTTATTGAAGGGTTGATGATTACTGTCGAGGTGGTATTTAAAGTTGCTCTCGACTCCCTGGTGTTAAAAATGGATTCATGACTATATGTGGAGGGAAAAAAAAAATAAAGTGTAAAAAAAAATCGTGTTCATTGACCTCCCGCAGAACCAACAAGACACTGATGAAAGAAATAATAATAATAATAAGTGTGTTTTTATTTCATTTCAGTAAATCTATAACAAATACTAATTAGGTTCTATACGTGAAAAATAAAAAAAACAGATTCTCCTCCTCCTTCCCCATTACCCTTTCTCTGATTTTTTTTTTTAAGTATTTAAAGAACTCATGCTCGTTAAGTCCTAATTAAGCCCGTCCACCGCCCCCCCTCACCCCTCTATGCCTCTTCTGTTCCTAATGGCAGACTAAACAGAGGCATTACTCTCTCTCTCTCTCTCTCTCTCTCTCTCTCTCTCTCTCTCTCTCTCTCTCTCTCTCTCTCTCTCTCTCTCTCTCTCTCTCTCTCTCTCTCTCTCTCTCTCTCTCTCTCTCTCTCTCTCTCTCTCTCGCAGTCACCCTAGATTGATTGGATCGACAGATTACACTTAAAATTACATTATCATAATATAATTAAAACTCAGTCAGGGAGAGGTGTTGTGCTGTACCTGATTAGGGGACGGTGGTGCGTGCGTGCGTGGATGTGGATGTGTGTGTGTGTGTGTGTGTGTGTGTGTGTGTGTGTGTGTGTGTGTGTGTGTGTGTGTTAGAAAGACTGCATCATTGGCTATTCCATCAATACAAACATAATTCACTCATTATGTTTAAAAATTATTTATATTCACTTGAAACAATAAATGACCGCTTCATTCAGCCACACACACACACACACACACACACACACACACACACACACACACACACACACACACACACACACGCACACACACACACACAGGCCCATCACTCCTTCAGGACAATACTGAACTAATCTTGTGACTTTGCTGAAGCGGGACTGGTCTGCAGGGAAGGGAAGGGAAGGGAAGCCAGGCATGCAAGTGTCTTAATGATCCTCGCCTGTCATTAAGGAGGTCGTCTCGCGCTCCCTGTCACCTCCCTGCTGTCTAGTAACGCTGAGAGGAAGTCAGGGTCATCTCACGCAAGCACACACACACACACACACACGCACACACACACACACACACACACACACACACACAGACACACACACACACACACGTATGCAAATGCTCTTTCGCAGACACTTATACTTTTAATACGTGTGTGTGTGTGTGTGTGTGTGTGTGTGTGTGTGTGTGTGTGTGTGTGTGTGTGTGTGTGTGTATGTGTGTGTGTGTGCGCGTCAACCTAAGTGTACCTGCCTCCAAGGTAAGGCAAGGTAACGCTCGCCTGAAGTTCACTGCGTTAGGGAGTTTCGCCTCAGATTCAGCCCCAGAGACGCGTTGAAAGTGCATCAAGACCGTTTATGGAGGAACAGACTGCCTGTCATTCCCTCGCCTGCCTCGTGCGTGGGTTGTAGCGGCGCCCGGCGAGGCACCAGGCGGCAAGGAGGAGCCTCGCCAGGGATGGCCTACTTACGAGGGGCTTTACGGTTTGTTTGGACTTGGGAGATGCGAAGGAAAAGATGATTTAACGCCCCTTTGCACTTGCTGGCCATGTTTTCCTTCTTGTTAACATCAAAGAACAACTTTCTATGTTTTAATAATGTTGGCTTCTAAAGGAGATGTTTCCTTTTGCTTTTCTTGACCCGAAACTCAAACTGGACCAAACGCCAACCAGGTAGAATATACAGGTGATTTTAAATATTTCAGTGATGTGATGTGCGATA
>JAPQNM010000049.1:8467286-8477286 GCA_029783475.1 Metacarcinus magister
TAATACTATTTACCCAAGCCATTGAGTCAGTCCATCACATTACCGTCACCGTTACCGTCACCGTCACCACCACCAAACTTTCACACATACCATCTCATACACCCACACACCCGCCCACAGTACCAACCCTCACCTCTTTCATCACCCACACACCACCCACACACCGCCCACATAACATCCTCATAGTGCAGTGGTCAGCGCGCTTGCTTATGCATCCGTGGCCTTAGTTCGGGTCCGGTTAAAGATACAGGCGACGTACGAACAGGACCTTCCCGCAAACAGGTTGATAAGTGGGCAAGGTAAACTGTAATGATGCGGATTTCGTAGCTACAGAATCTGCCACTATGTTGTAAAGGGCGAAAGGAAGGGAATAAAGGGACGACGCAACACACGCACACACTCACACACTCACACACACACACACACACACACACACACACACACACACACACACACACATCCACCGACAGATCCCACTCATTAATAATTTCCAGGCCTGTCTCGTGAAGGTATCGGCGTTCATCAATTATTTCCCAGCTGGTCAGACGCGGCACTCCCGAGGGCGCGGTGTTCAAGGGCGTGAAGGGCGAGCTGTACGAAGGCGGGCTGCTCATGCCACACTTGGAGGGCATTTCACTCTGCAAGGCGGGTCATGTCTCTCACACACACACACACACACACACACACACACACACACACACATGCCGTGGTGCAGTATCGTAGGGTCAGTGCCCAGATATTGTGTTCATTCCCGTCTCACCACCCTGTCGCCGCCGCCGCCGCCACCACCGCTTCCAGAATAACCGTTTCTTTCCTCAATTACGTTTTTCCAAATATACGTTTTCTTTTTTTAGCATAGTCCTCAGCGTTCACATGATCGCCTCACCACGTGGAGCGAACTTAACAGACACGATCGGATTAAAAAGTCACTGGCACGAAAGAACTCAGCGTCGACCCGCGTCCCTAAGTCCTTCTCCGTCACCCTTGCGTCAGAACCACACATTAAAAGTAAAGGAATGTGTCTGAAACTTACAAGTGAGATGTGCCCCGCGATAGCAAGGCCGCTCACTTTTATATCTAGCTTGGCCGCTGATGATCCTCGCCTCGCTCATCCTTTGTACGGGAAGGTGAGGCTGTAAAAGGGTACAAGGCCATCACTCTCCTCTTAACAGGGGATCGGCGAGGCTGGGAAAAAAATATATAACTGTGTAAACTGGTGAATCATGGGGAGCAAACGGGCGTGATTGGAAACAGGTGGGGGTGAGGGGTTAGGGGTGAGGGTGAGGTGGGCGGTAGGTGGTCCTGGTGCTGGTGGAGTGCCGGGATTACCTTTACTGTGTGGCTTCCATCTGACATCAGCCACTGTTTGTACCTTATACCTGATACACTGTCCTGTTTAGACTCGAGATTATGTACACGCATTCTGGTCTTAGTGTTACCTACTCGGCCTTTCAACGGTATGTGTTAAATTTACTGTGTTTCCTTTGTATGTTGAGGAAAGACAGGCATGTACGGGTTCTGTTGTTTCAGGTGCTTCCCTCCCGCTGGGTTCTGCTTGATTGGCTAGCTGACGCCGCTGCCGTGCGTCCTGACACCCTGATTGGATGATAATGGACACGTGTAATGCCCTCCCTCCCCCAGGTCCGTCGCGTCCACCTTGCTCAGTTTTCAGCGACAAGGAATTTAAATGACAACCTCATGCAAGGGTGACGCCGAGGGCAGATGACGCTGCGGAAAACATATATTCAGCGGCGTCCGTTACCACCACCAGCGTCTCCGTGATCCACCCGAGGCTACCACTGTATTCCGAGACCCACGAGGACGGAACTACGGAATGTCATCACCAAAAACACAACCGCACTATTATTAGACGAGAAATAGAGACAACTGGTACGTACTATAGAGACCCTCCCGCTAAGTTGAACCACTGACTTATTCCTCCTGGTAATACAAGTCAACTCTGGCATTACGCTACTCAAGTACAATATATGTGGCAGGGCGATGGCGCTAAGTGGTCATGCTTCACCGCCTCAAGTGACAGCACGACGACCTTGAGCTCCCTCGAGGCCATGGTGAGGGGAGAGGTGACGGGAAGAAGGGAAGGGAAGAGGGGATGGGAAGAGGGGAAGGGAAGAGAGGAAGGGAAGAGGGGAAAGGAACAAGGAGGGGAAAGCAGAACCCCTCACTCACGACTCAAATTTATGCATGCAATCATTTAGTCAGGAACCTAAACCTGGTGACTGCATTTATGAAAAACAGACCCTCCCTTGCCCGCACCTGACATGCAAGCAGGCGCGCACACACACACACACACACACACACACACACACACACACACACACACACACACACACACACACACACACACACACACACATGCAAGAGGGTCACACCAAAGTCCTCTTGCGTGTTGAATTCAAAGAGGTTTAAGATAACAAAGAAAAGGTTGCAAAAACACAAAGCCTTGACCATTATTATTATTATTATTCTCTCTCTCTCTCTCTCTCTCTCTCTCTCTCTCTCTCTCTCTCTCTCTCTCTCTCTCTCTCTCTCTCTCTCTCTCTCTCTCTCTCTCTCATGTCATTAAAAAAAATAAAATAAACGCAGCACAACTATTATTTCAAGTTTTTTTTTTAACTTCAAACACCAACACAGCATCAAATAACATATATTTTTTTTCTGTCTTCACACTTCAAGTCAAAGAACGAAGAGAGAAAATTAAAAGTCAGTTAACATCACGGGGGGAAAACAAAAAGAAAAAGAAAAAAAAAAAAGAGCCGAGGTGACAGCGCACGAGGTGAACAAAAGAACATCAATTAGAGTGAAAACATCAACTAAATCAGGTGACGCGCAACATTTTAAGGACAAGACGAGTAGGTGAAACGACTGAAGAGAAGAGAAGAGAAATGGAGAAAAGAAAAGGAGAAGAGAAAAATATAAGAGAAGAGAAGAGAAGATAGGAGAGGAGAGGAGAGGAGAGGAGAGGAAAGGAGAGGAGAGGAGAGGCAAGGAACGTAATTGAAAAGGAAGGAAATATATGAGAGAAGAGAGAGAGAGAGAGGTACAAGTAAGAGTAGGTTTATAAATCCAAGCGTTAAGTGCACAGTGTATGCAGATTACCTCCCCTCTAAAAGGCTTTGAGGTGAAGTAAGTAAGTGATTAACATCCACCCGCGTGCTGTATGTACATGCCGGTGTTTCTCTGCGTCATAAGTTGAAACTCCTAAAGGTAGACTCGATTCGCATATACTCCTACAACATGAGCCTTCATTCAACGTTCAATTACCTTCTTCAAGTGTGTGTGTGTGTGTGTGTGTGTGTGTGTGTGTGTGTGTGTGTGTGTGTGTGTGTGTGTGTGTGTGTGTGTGTGTGTGTTCCTTTACAGATATCCTTCGTCCTCCCACGTTTAGCTAAGCCACATTATCATAAGGATTTCACCGAGTAATGGAACGATAACAGTGCCACTAATAGGAGGAGGAGGAGGAGGAGGAGGAGACGAGAAAAAGAGATAATGACGTGAAAGGTGTTTGAAAAGGAAAAGAAAGAAGGAAGGAGAGATGGTATTAACATAAACGAGAAAGGTAAGGGGAAAGAGCAAGGGAAACGGGCCTATGAGGGAGAGTAAGGGGAAAATTTGCATGACAGAGGCGTGGAAAGGATTGGGTAAAGGGCATTTGGCGTGGGTGGTGAAAGGGAAACGAGGAGGGAATTACTGTGGGAGGTAATGTGGTGGAGAACAAGGGGAAGGGAAGGGAAGGAGGAGGGAGAGAGCATGTAGAATTAACTGTGGAAGGTGAGAAAGAAATTAGCGTGGGAGTAAGCATTGATAGGAGAGCGAGAGCGAGAGAGAGAGAGAGAGAGAGAGAGAGAGAGAGAGAGAGAGAGAGAGAGAGAGAGAGAGAGAGAGAGAGAGAACAATTCTGCCTCATAATCTTAGCGTTACATGGATAATGGATAAATTCTTGGGTAAATCTAAAAAATTATATGGTAGGGTCACTGAGGTATTCGAGGGACGCGTGGGTAGAGATAAGAGTGGACGAGAAACATTTATCGGTAATACAAGGACTTTTTTTTTTCACGTGGGAGGGAAAATAAGTATTAATATAGTAAAAAAAAATAAATAAATAAATAAAACTCAAAAAAGTATAAAAAAAATCATCACAACGAGAAACCTAGAGCATGAAATAATTGCGTGTGAGCGTGTGAGAGTGAAGGACATATACATACTAGTGAGATAAGCCTAAATACACACCCGCTGCAGTTAACACACACTCGTTAGCATGGGAGGAATAACAGCAGTGCATGGGTGAGAACTGACACCAAACCTACATTAACCATAAACCTGTCTCTCTTAACCATAAATAAAAGAAAAAACCAGACATTTCTACCCCAAAAAAGAGGATAGACAGACCTTTTTTAATAGTAACACAGCTTAACCAAGAATAACAGAAAAAAACCAGACATTTCTACCCCAAAAAAGAGGATAGACAGACCTTTTTTAATAGTAACACAGCTTAACCAAGAATAACAGAAAAAAAACCAGACATTTCTACCCCCAAAAAGAGGATAGACAGACCTTTTTTAATAGTAACACAGCTTAACCAAGAATAACAGAAAAAAAACCAGACATTTCTACCCCAAAAAAGAGGATAGACAGACCTTTTTTAATAGTAACACAGCTTAACCAAAAATAACAAAAAAAATCAGACAATTTGACCATAAAAGAAAGACAACACAGACCTTTCTTAACCCTATCAAACCTAGACATTTCATCTCCTTTCCATTCCCTGTTTAAGAATATGAGTTATGGCTGCAGGTGAAATGTCTCTCACTCACCAATGTTTCTTGTCTCCTAGCGACTGTTTCATCGAGTTAACATGGAGTGAAGGGCGAGGAGATGGAAGCTAAGTGGAATGAGGAGGTGCTAGTTCAAGAATACGTAGGATGTTACTTGAAGGAGGAGGAATATAAGTGGAGTAATGAAGTGGTTGAGTTGATTAAGTGAACTAAAAAAGAAGATGGAAGGTTATTATAGAAGGGAGATGTGGATGGCTGATGTGTGGGAGAAGTATAATAGAGAAGGAAGTGGAGTTTAAGTGGAACGTGGAATTACTAAGTGTACGGGTCGAGTGTGCAGTGAAAGTGGTGGAATAAAAATAAATGTAAAGGTGCTTGGTAATATGTGTTGGTGTGCTGGTGTGCTGGTGGAAGGCATAGAACGAACATGTGCTGCAGGAAAGTGTTGATAATGTACAGAACACAAAAAA
Source organism: Metacarcinus magister (assembly GCA_029783475.1). NCBI lineage: Eukaryota > Metazoa > Arthropoda > Malacostraca > Decapoda > Cancridae > Metacarcinus > Metacarcinus magister. The sequence goes on from JAPQNM010000049.1 coordinate 8,472,553, forward strand.
CACATTGACACACACACACACACACACACACACACACACTTCTGTTGCAGGTGATGTATAACGGAGCACACTACGAAAAAATAGATAAATATACAAAAAATAGATATATAAATACATAGATAAATAGAATAATCAAATAAATAAATGAATAAGAAGTCAATTTCCGTGAGAGAGAGAGAGAGAGAGAGAGAGAGAGAGAGAGAGAGAGAGAGAGAGAGAGAGAGAGAGAGAGAGAGAGAGAGAGAGAGAGAGAGAGAGAGAGAGAGAGACTATATACACGGCAACAACACATAACAATATTCTTCCTCACGCACATTCCTTCCTCTAAGCAACAACTTCAAGGTAATAAACATACGCTTCTCTAATTAACTACACCTGTGACTTGATCAAGGTAATTACACATGCCACTAAGTAATAACCTTGAAATTAAAGCAGTTTTTTTTTTTTTTTATATATATATATATATAAGACACTCACCTTTAATTAAATACACAAAATGCACCGTAAGGAAAACAAGTACTGAACAAGAATGAAAGGGAAAGAAAATATATGTAAAAGTAACAGAATTTTGACGTTTTTTTTTTCTCTCTTATTTAAACTTATATAAATTATTTTGCCCAAAGGTGAACTGTCGTGTTCTGCCTATCTCTCTCTCTCTCTCTCTCTCTCTCTCTCTCTCTCTCTCTCTCTCTCTCTCTCTCTCTCTCTCTCTCTCTCTCTCTCTCTCTCTCTCTCGATACATTAAGGAAAACACGAAGCTGTATCATATTACCTTCTCTTCTATAATCTTTCCTCTAACCTCCTCCTCCTCCTCCTCCTCCTCCTCCTCCTCCTCCTCCTCCTCCTCCTCCTCCTCCTCCTCCTCCTCCTCCTCCTCCTCTTCCTCCTCCTCCTCCCTCTGAAAGTCATGTTGCGTCATTTTTTAAAGCCAAACATCTAACTGGAATGTTAAATTTATATCTACTCAGCACAGACAAGGAATCAAATGAGATGAGAGGGATGAGAGGGATGAGAGGGATGAGTGGGATGAGTAATGTGGAGAGAGATGCGTGGGATGTGGTTATAGAAAGTGAGTGGGATGTAGGACCTATGAATAACAAGAGAGGGAGAGATAAATGAGTGGGATATGGTTACCTGCTACGTCTAAGTGAGAGGGATATGAGAGGTGCATGAGAATGTGGCTACTGCAGGTACATGAGTGGGAGGGAAGAGATGAGTGGTGGAGGCGGAGTGGGGAGAGGATGGAGAGGTGTCAACGCTAAGAGGAAATGAGTGGGAAATGAGAGGGAATGTATGAAATGGTGTAGGAAAAAGAAGGGAAAAGGCACATAGCAGGGAGAGAGTGAAGGAGAATAAGATAGGGAGAGAAGGACGAAAGAAGAAGGGAGAGAGGTAGAGGGAGGGAGGGAGGGAGGTTAGTAAGTGAGGGGGAAGGTGTGTGTTTATGAGATAGCATCGGACATAACACTGAAGGGAAGAGGAGGAGGAGGAGGAGGAGGAGAGAGGGGAAGAAGAGGGGAGAGGAGGAGGGCAAACAGAATAGGGAAGAGGGAGGAAAGAATGAAGGGAATAGAAAGTAAAAATTGGAGAAAGAGAAGTATATGAGAGGATGAAAGGAAAAATGTAGAGACACACACACACCACACACACACACACACACACACACACACCACACACACACACGCACACAGGGATAGTCAATACACAGTCATCATTACGACCAATGCAAAGTGTAGCACCCTAACTATATGTCCAATTAAGGCATTAAACGATTATTTTTTTAGCAACCACAAACACGTAACATTTTTTTTTTCCTCCATTCCCCTGCACACACACACACACACACACACACACACACACAAAAATAATAATAATAATAAATAAATAACTATAAAAAAAAAACATCTATTTATATATTGCTGTCGACAAGTCCTTAATATATTTTTTTCCTTTCGATGGAGTTTGAATGAATATCAATTTTTGTTTTCTTTTAGACTTATATTTTTAGGAGTATGAAAGGTCTTCGCCCCCTTGTGTAAGTCTACAGCACATTAACCCTTAGTATGAAAACAGCAGGGAAGGGGCATGCACACTACTGCTCCCTCCCTCTATCCCTCCTCTCTCTCTTCCTCTCTCACTTTCTCCCTCCCCTTCTCTCTCACTCTCTCTCTTTCCCTCATCCCGACAGACCTCTCTGCAACAATTGGCATCAGATTCCTTGCAAGTCGGTTTTAATAGTCTGGCATTACCTCGCTGCAAGATTAAAACGGGAAAGGCTGAGAGTCATTTTCATTTGCCATTTAATGAAAGATACAATTTTTTTTTTCAAGCTTCGAATTCAAATGTAAATGATCAAAAATGTTTCTAATGAACGGCTGAATATCTCTTAGCTCTCTCTGTCTCTCGCTCTCTCGCTCTCGCTCTCTCGCTCTCTCTCTCTCTCTCTCTCTCTCTCTCTCTCTCTCTCTCTCTCTCTCTCTCTCTCTCTCTCCAACGAGTGTTATGTTTTATTATTGAGCGAGTGTTCGGATCCTCCTCACAAGGTTTGAACTCGCGCAAAACACTAACATTTTTCTTCATCCTTCTTGAGTGTGTGAGTTGAAAAAATATTTGAACGACAACAGCGACGAAGACCAATAATAGAGAGAACGATAATGAACAGGAGGAGGAGGAGGAGGAGGAGGAGGAGGAGGAGGAGAGAGGGAAGGAACGAAAACACTTGTAAATAAGATAACACGCAACTCTTCCTTGCCTGTCAGTTACAACGACGAAGTATAGAAACAAATTTTAAACGGTAACAAGGTGTAAGAAGAGATCGTAGTCTGATACCACGTTCAACATTCATGCTAAGAGTATAATAGAGTTTAAGAAGAACTCAATTAAACGTCAGCGTCACGGCATTATAATACAAGAACATAATTGATATGAAAATTAACTTAACGAAACGGCAAGTCAAGAATGAGTGATGCAATATTAACACAACTTAATTAAACGTAGTGAGGAACGTACATCATTCCTGCTACTAATTCAATAAACTTAGTGGTATTTCTGAAGAAGTCGCCGTCCAATACCAATGAAGTTGACTAAAAGGTTATACCGTGGATGTTTTTTAAGTGATCGACGGACAAATATTCCCATTGATCTTAACAGCCACGGACGGGCATGGCAGGTGAGGCGACAGTCCGTTCCTTGTGATGGATTTGTTGCCAAGAAAACTATGTATTGAAGCAGAACCTTGAACATACCACGGACGGAGAGAGAGAAAGAGATGGAGAAAAAGTGAGAAAAAAATATTCCCAACAACGATGTAACGCTACATTCCTGCCATATAATACAACAGTAACGTAATGGGAAAAAGAAGTACAAAGGAAGAAAGAAACAGAATAGACAGCAGCACCATCACAGTTACAAGCAGGACCATCACCAATCACCATCACCATCACATTCCTTCCTTCCTTATATCCTTCACAACAACAGAGACAACAACCCAAGTCCTGCACCACGAGCCACAACCAGAAGCCGAGACAGAGACGTCCAGGGTTTGGCTACAAGGAGACAGAGAAGTCAAGTCATCCCGGGACACACACACCCAGAGCGACGACCTGTTGCCCTGTGTAGGTGAGCGCGCGGCGAGGCTCGGTACTCACGTGTTTGGTGGCGGAGAGCGTGGTAGTGCGTCGGCCGTGTGGCAGCGAGTGAGTGGAGGCGCGTTGAAGCACCTTAGACCCCCTGCGTGCGGTGGTCGTTGAGGCGTACACGTGGGCCACTGCGGTGCAGCTCCAGCGGCAGTAAAAGAACGAATGACCTCAGCTAGGCGAAGCAGCGGCCTTTATATAACCTGGGCACAAGGATTCCTTTCAACACCTGCTGACGTCACGTGACGCAACGACATTTTTCACCGATACTGCAAGATAGATGCGTCACTGTTTTGCTGCACGCACGTAAACCGACACCAGGAGTCACACCAGCGATTACAACAACCACTACAATACACAGAATAAAAACGACAACAAAGATAATAATAATAATGATGATAATAATAACTAAGGGCGTAATTTTTTTTTCTGTATAAGACGAAAAAAAAATTCAAGTTGTTTCATTACTAACTATTACTATACTGACAAAAAATATATACATAAAACACATAGGCCTACTCTCCCTGTAGGTAACAATAGGCTTACTATATATATACTTTCCCTGCAAGTGTACATATATACGAGTTACATATTTTCACACTTCCCTCCCCTTAAAAAAGAGAACAGAATAGGTTGCATATATATGTTCTGCTAACAAAAACAGGGGTATGCTACGAATTTTTACTCCGTTTCAGGTAAGTCAGCGGGGCCAGCAGGAACACGAGCTGAGTCACGCAGCCCACACTGATGGGAGGCGGGGGAGGCGGGGGTGGGTGGGAGGGAGGGAGGGAGGGAGGGAGGGAAGGGGAAGTATGTATGTGAGTTAATGTGTTACTGCATGCTTAGTGTTCGTATTTGCGGGGGAGGCAGCTTTCAGTGTGTGTGTGTGTGTGTGTGTGTGTGTGTGTGTGTGTGTGTGTGTGTGTGTGTGTGTGTGTGTGTGTGTGTGTGTGTGTGTCCAAACATTGCCTATACATAGAATACACATAAATTCCGTCTGTCCTTTGCTACACTACCACATACTCGCTACGCCCACAGTGTCTCTTGTCTGGCGGAGCAAAACCAAAGCCTGACGAGCCTTCAAGAGTACTGGATGACC
>JAPQNM010000049.1:8484786-8524786 GCA_029783475.1 Metacarcinus magister
CTCTCTCTCTCTCTCTCTCTCTCTCTCTCTCTCTCTCTCTCTCTCTCTCTCTCTCTCTCTCTCTCATTATCCATCCTCGTATTTACAGTTTTGAATGGAAAATGAAGCCACGAGAGCGAGAGAGAGAGAGAGAGAGAGAATGACACAATAACAAAAACTTTCACTGTAATTACGCTCATTAATCGCCTTAAGGAACGCCAACGCCTGGGTCGTTATCAAGAAAATAACTAAGAAAACAGAGCAATTCACTAATTTGTTTACGAGGAGAAGGAGGGGGAGGAGGAGGAGGAGGAGGAGGCCCCAGGGAGGTGTAGCCGCCTGGCCTGCTCGAATATAATGAGATGCGCCATACACAACAAGTTCTCTCTAAGTAGAAGAGTAAATACGGAGAGAAAAAAGAAAAGTTTATTGTGAAGGTTATTATTATTATAGTCTGTCTAATGTGCCACAAATAAAGATGAAAACAGAGAGGGAGATACAGATTGTTTTGTTTATTTTAGTAGATTATGTGAGGATTAAATAAGGCGTGTGATGTGTTGTGAAAGCTGAGGTGATGATGATTAAGTTATAGTGATAGTAGTATGTTCATGTTGGATGTTTCATGTTGGGCATTATCATTATCATCATTATTATTGTTATCGTTATCATTCTTGTTGTTAGTGGTGGTGGTTGTTGTGGTGTGTTTGTAGTACTGTGTTGATCTGCCTTGGGATTCTAGGAAGGCGCGCTACAGCCACAGCCACACACACACACACACACACACACACACACACCGGTGCTCAAGGACTTGGAGGAAACTTTGGCCACAAATGTCAAACAATACTACCATGCAAGATGAAATATGAGATGCAGGACGAGATTCCCTGGACAATAATTGAACGCCAGGAGTGAAAGATTACAAAAGAAACGCTGACCCGCCAAACGCATTCTGCAAAATAGTTTCTGTTATCACAAAACAGTTTCCTTCTTATAATACGAGGCGAGACTGGAGGCGGCAAGCTTTTCCAAGATGTGCATGCTTGATGCTCTCCATGTTGTCACTTACAGCATGGGACTCAACACGTCTTCTGCGTCGGTTAAGACAGCAACGTGGCAGCAATAATAACATAACCACTATGCAAATTATACTAACCTCGTCCATACGCTTGTAAATGAAAACTTTAACAAAACTACATATACTCGAAGCACGTTCACTACACAATGTTGGAATCGCCTCTACTCATCTCTTACTACACCTCGGCGTCATCAATACGTATTGATGTACACGTATTGACGTACACAAGGTAAAGAAACTCATCCCGCCTCTCTCTCTCTCTCTCTCTCTCTCTCTCTCTCTCTCTCTCTCTCTCTCTCTCTCTCTCTCTCTCTCTCTCTCTCTCTCTCTCTCTCTATGAAGACTTTTATAAAATGGTCCGGAGCCTACAACTAAATCCAACGTGGGAAGGGAATCAAACAATAGAAAAAGTTTTAAAGTAAACAAAATCCCAACAAAATCTATTCCTCACTCACCTAAAAACCTAGATCGCGTCAGCACCAATGAGAAGACGGTGATGGAAACGCACGCCAGAAGAGTACAGCAGCAGAGGGACAGAAGGAAGGCAAGGTTGGTAGGGTATACAGAACGAGGGAAGAAAATGACTGAATGGTAACGATGGAGAGGATAAGAAAGGGATGTTGAAAGAACCAGAAGGGAGGGAGGAGGCATGGAGGGAGAGAGGAAAGAAAATGCTACAGATAGGAGAGAAATATGAATTAAGAGGCAACTGGTGGAAGGAAGGGAAAAAAGAATAGAGAATAAGCAGAACTATGGAAAGGAAGAAGTAAAGATGGAAGCAAAGAATATGTGTAACGCTACAGTGGGTGTAGAGTCGCCACATACCACACCACAGTACTACCAAAAACTGATGTAACTTGCTGCCACCAGGAACGCCACTAGTGCACTTTCAGCCGCCGTCCTTTCCTTACATCGTCGCAGGGACGCTGAAAAGACCGCTAGTATTTCAATTTCATTATATGATGCCTTTCGTCATCATTGTTACAGGTATCGTCGTCGCGGTATGGTGGTTAGGAGAGACAACGTGGTGTCGGCCAGGCTACGGCTGGGATACAGACCCGTGTGACAGGTAGGTGGGACGGAGGACAAACCGTACTACTCCTGTTACCTCTGTCACTCTCCCAACAACACCTTAGAACACTACTGTCGCCACTGTCCTGCAGTCCGTGAGCTTCTGCCTCGAGGCAATGCCTTCTATATACAGAAGGCATTGCTCGAGATCCCCTCCTGGATGTCTGTCGCCATCTTATAGTTGGGGATAATCTCGACGAACTTCTCGTTCAATAGCCCCGTTTTGGAGGGTTTAATATTAATGTATTTCACGTTTTGTTGCACTATTATATACTGTATTTTCTTGTAGTCTGGCGTCTTTGACGCAATAAATTTATCAAATCAAATCAATCTCTCTCTCTCTCTCTCTCTCTCTCTCTCTCTCTCTCTCTCTCTCTCTCTCTCTCTCTCTCTCTCTCTCTCTTTACTAATACAAACAACATTGAAGAGGTAAGTTTGCAGTTACCACACTGTACATATGAATACAACTTATTCACTTTATTCGTTCATATTATTAAAATATTATTAAGGCAAACCAAGGATCCCATCTATTATATCGTACACCCAACAGCGTAATATCCTCTAACAAGTTATAGGGACGAATTACCAGTCACCAACTCAACTACCATTACTTTAAATATTACAAACACAAATAATAACACCAACCTTACTATAACAGCATCACCTCTACACTACCTCTTCATAACACAGAGATACATCAGGAAAAAGTGATGAATAGGATAGACAAAGGGTGCGAATCCAGGACCAGAAACACGCACGTCCGTCGGCTTCCACGAGGGTGAAGTACAAGTTCCGGAGTCACACCAGTCCAACAATTGTAAGGTGAGATTGCTTCTGCCACGTGGCGTTCTGCAGGACACCAACTTTTCACCCCACCATCTACCTTAACACTGGTCTCTCTCTCTACGCTCTTGTTTGGACACCCAACTCAAACCTACGCGTCACTAAGTAGTACCTTCGATCATTTTCTCCTCCTATCAATTGTTTTAAGGTTTGTGCCTACCTAACGACTATAAAATATTTGTTTTAAAGAAGCACACTATCCTATCATATACTGTTACCGTAGTTTATATCCCACCAACGCTTAAATACGGTCACCTATAACCATGTATCCTGCAGTCGTTTGAATAGCCTATTAATCTTTTCTCCGATCATCGTCCACTTGTTATATCAATAAGATACTCACAAATCGAGATTATTTAATTCAATAACAATTAACTACGTAGGCAATACACATGGCAAGGAGAGAAACAGATAACGAGAAAGAGAACACGGGAGAGGAGGAGGAAGGGAATACTCGTAGAAAGGCAGAGCACAATCAGAAAGGCAAGGATGGAGGGGAAGCGCGGTGAGTGGTGGGTGGGAATGGTGCGCTCAACACGTAATGAAAGCATCACTCTAGATACCATAACACGGCCGCCTCTTTAGTCAGTAGCCACAAAGACACGCGGGGCACCAACATTCCATTCACGTCAAACTAACACTTTCTCAGACGCCCTTAATTTTCACCTCCCTGAAGTGTTTATTCCTCTTTCCCTTCCTCTACAACCCACTTAATCCCTCCATGAACTACCATTGTAACTATTCCCTTCCTTCCTCCTCCCACGTCCACTCAACAGCCGGTCAGCCACACATTCTACCTCGAAGCCGATGCAAATGGAGGGATCAACACTTGTCGCTGATTATCATCCGTCTCGTTCACACTCGTCTCCTTAGTCTTGTTAACTCCTGAGAATGACCTAATGGTTGACAGGACTATAATTTCCTGAAGATATTACCGCCACGACTTGGGGAGTCTCGCCTCCAAGTTACTCAAGTTACGCCCAAGAGATACCCTGTGACGCCCTCAAGGTCTTTCTTGGTTACCCCGAAAACACCATTATGCATAATACCTACATGATTACTTAGGTGAATCAATATATAATTACAAGAATCAATGAGAATAGGAACAAGATAAATGGATCCAGCAGACACCTCATGTGGCGTGTGATGGCGGGTTACACTCTCATCACTCACCTGCTCCTCCTTGGCTTGGGTTGTTAAGGCAGCTTCATTGCCTCCGCTCTGACCGTTTAATCGTTAAGGCAAGAGAGTACCGTGACCTTACAACCACTTAAGAGCTCAATGAAAAATGTCTATAATACATCCAAGAAAAAATAAGCTATTGTGATGTTGAATGGCCTTGATGGCAGCAAGGGTGAAGGGTGAAGGGTGGCTACTGGCTACCCTGTTGGAGGAGGATGCTAATTTTTGTGCAGTTTATCGTTAAACAATTTCCGCATTATTGTTAAGTGTAAGAGAAATTAACTCGTCTTCCTCTGTTTCCTATATAATCAATCATTCAACCGTATCATTGAAAGTATTACTCTCACAACACACTAACAGACCACTACATCACCACCACAATGCATTCAGTTACACTTGGTCACATTATCAGCTACACTTACTTATTTAGTTTCAGCATAAAACAGCCTGATCAATGGAGTGCCTGAGGACTCATTCTTCCTGCATTGGCTTCATTTAAACACTAATTACCAACCATCTCTAAAAAAAAAGGACAATGTAGGGGAAGCAGGACTGAATATCATGATGTACTATATCAATTTATTGTAAAACATTAATAAAGAATAACCTAATCTACTACTGGAATTCATGGATAAAACCTCATTTTTACCTAATGATAATCTAGTATGTACATAATAATAGTTCTTAAAATATAATTACATAGAATTATATAGAAATACAGACCACACAAACCATATAGGGTTCAAACTAGATGGTTTGTCCTTAACCTACAGTAGTATAATATTAGACCTAATACATAGTAAACTTTGGCACATACAGATTTATAAGTTTGATATGTTGTAACTGTGACGATCAGTCTTTACTTCCAGATTATTAGAGAGTTACATGCAGCTAACAGTTTATATATCAAGGGTGTCCAAGCTGGGGCCACAATGGAAGGTTTTAGTGCTCATTTCATTTTTTCCTTATAGCTCCAGGTATCATTACACAAATTATTACAACTAATAATTACACACATAATAATTACACATGATGGAGGCAACAGCGTAACATGGCTTGGTCAAGGGGGACAGAAAAGTTAAAAAGATAGGGAACCATTGCTTTCAAACATTACAAGTACATAACCATCAACAAGTCACCTCATTGCTACATATTAAGCTTCACAAATTAATATCACAAGCTGCAGCAAATCAAAAAAATTCCACAAGTTTCATCCTACCAGTGAGTTGTATTCATCTGTTCAGGAATAAACAATAAAGGCAAGGCAATATTTACATAGAGCAGTGAGGACATATTTTCAGAAGTGGTATAAAAACAAAGCTTCACAGGAGATGTAGAGTGAAGTTCTACATTTACTGATTCAATGGTATCTTAATGTTGATATTATTCTTTCATTTTCCCAAGTTCTTTAATTTTCCCAAAGTCTCCATTCACTATACAGACAATGTTGGCCTTTACATAAAAAAAAATTTGTTAGATTATATGGTGAATTTGCGGTTTCAACCAACTATTAAATATACGGTGCCAGGTTTTTATTATATGATTAAAGTAGTGAATTTCTGTGGGAAAAGCCAGATTTTCACTGAATGGTTGAAACTGCAAACCGTCCAGACAGGTACTCGCATATGAACAGGTTATATTATACTTTTTGATCAATAAAGGTGTTTAGTCCATACATTTTGGAATGTTATATATACCTAGTGGTTGTTGAGATATGAAAAAAATACAGGGAGAGCAAGTGACATGATATTTTGTAGAGAATTAGAAGATGCAGGTGCAGGGTTTTAGTATTAAGAAAGGTGGAAGGAGTAAGTGATTGGTAAGGACTCTTGCTGTGTATAACTGGTGAGGCATTGAGATGTGGAGGTTAAACTGTGATAGGATGAAGAGTAACAGTGAGGATGAAGGTGATGGGAAGGTTGAAACAAGGAACAGAACTTGGGTAGAATAAGTAAAGATGATTGAAAATATTTTGCAGAGTTAGGATGAGACAAGGATAATTTAGGGAAGACGAGAATCCCCGGAAAGAATAGAATTGCTATTATTTTAGTGTGCATGTGCGTGTATTTTCATGATTATAAGAATTAATGGTGAGAGGAATTTCCTGTAGAATGTCTTTAAAATCTTCAGTAGTGAAAGAACTGCTACAATTGTTCCTTGTGTTGAATTAAATGTGGATCTACAGCATAGAATTATGATAGTTATGTAGATGTGAAAGACGGTTATGTGGTATCATGTAGGGATAGCAGTGGCATTCATTGTGTAGCGACAACAGTTCTATGATAAGCAAAGTCACCTCAGTGGATGCCTTCTCCTTCACTTCACACATGTATAAATTGAATGGCAGCACAAATATAAAATCAAGATAAATAAATTAAAAGCACCCAAAAAAAATTTCCATATACTTATGCAAAGATCTTTATGTATGATCTCAGTGCTGAAAAGGAAGGAAAGGGAATAACAGCACTGACGACACATTCAATTCCACCTCAAACAGATCACACAAGACAAAGCAAACATCAACTCAAGTCTCAACCAAACACTGATACATTGTTATATGCATTAACAGAACTTCATTACCACAACATATCATATTCACTTCATCTCCACATGTTGATGAGTGAATATACATAAAAATACATAAGAAAAACACACACCAGAGGACCTGTTCGTCTATAACTACGGTATCTGCCAAAATACAGAGGTCATATGGTGCTATGGTAAGCTAAAAGGCAAATAAATGGCAAGGAAATAATGGCATGGCAAAGCATGGGAAGGAAAGAACAGTTAGTTATGTATAGCGAAATGGTCAGATTAAACGGAGGATGTTGGTTTGTTGCAGGAAGGAAAGTATAATATCTAAGGAGAAATGTGATGATTCTGTAACAATATTATTAAGGCTGGTGGGTCGGGCTAAGTGAGGAAAAACTGCAGCTCGGGATGTAGATGGAGTCGCCTCTTAGCCTCTGTGTGTGTAAGCATATCAATTGACTGCATGCAACACACCTGACTCAATGTTTTCTAGCTATTATATTGACTGGATCTCACTCCTTCATAGTACTGTCATGGCACGAACTCAGGAAAAGAGGTAAGGAGGTGCAGCTTTTATCAATAACCTCTTCGGATTGTTAGTCTTTGATGCTCTACTGCCTTGCATGATCCATATTTTGCTCTAAATGAGAATATACCCAAAGATATTTCTGATCTTTAAACATATGAATTCTAATTAATTCTCTCATACTTTCTCTCAAAAATATCTTAAAACTATTAGATCGCAAAAATCTGTCTTATAAAACTTACAGCATCTTCTCTTTATCTTGTATTATTTATAACTTTTTCATTATCTAGTCTTTACCTCATCTCTCCAGGTGTCCAAACAATGCTAAGGTGTCGTATTTCATTAATAAAACCCTAGGATTCATTCCTTCTCTCTTATTGCCTGACATGCTAAACCTTCTATAAATACTTTCATTACTTTTGCCATCAGCACTGTTCACACCTCAGACACTTCTTATCACTCTTTGTGGGCATCAATGGTCGAGTGACAGGCCTCTTGTACATGGTGATGATGATTGATGCATAGTGTAGAAGGAGATAGTGTCATAAGTTACGTCCACTTCACCTGAGAGCACTATGTTATGTTGTGACGTGTGATGCTTGATGTGCTGAGTGCTGACTTGAGTAAGCTTAGACATACAAGTTTATGATGCATATACCAGGGATTTCAGGTTGTCTGGGCATCTCCACCCTATGCAGCACAACTTCATAGCACTTTACTGTACATTAACATCAAGAATTGGAAACCATTAAGATTCTTCCCTACATAATTTGAGCTTCATAACTTGCAGGAAGATGTGTTAGTCAGTGTGGGGGAACTAAACACACACACCATTTGTTATTTGTGCATAATACATCAAGAGTACCTGGTTAGATATACTCAATGGGGTTCCAAAACACTCGGTTCAATGGTTACTCAGTAGTAGTTGTCACCGGGATACAACTTCATGTCATTCAGTGACTTGATGATTTATAAATATGACCAATTTTTGCATCTAGTTACCAGAAATAGCAGACAAAAATGAAATGACATTAATTCATAAAGGATATATACAATTAAAAATGTAAATAAAGCTTTGTAATATTAAGGGAATAAATGGAGGTGAAAACAAATTCACTTACCTACAGTAAATACTAAGACTCTGTACATAGTTTTGAATAATACTATTGCAAGTTATCATCAGCAAGCAGGACATGCATGCACTCTACCCAGTGAAGGATGCAAGGTCACCACCACCAAGTGTGTCTCCAGTTAGGGCAGCTGGTAGCAGAAGGAGTAGTTAGGAGGAGGAGGTGGTATTGGAGGCTGGCTGGAGGGAATGGTGACTCCTTCTGCATCCAACAAACGCAACTTGATCTCCATGTTCAGGAGTGTTTCTAAGTCTGTTGAGGTTTGTGGACTTGGCATTCTCTGACCTGTGAGAAGAACGTGTGTCCAGGTGAGACTTTAAACATTGATTTCTTTGCATGCAATCACATGATCTTATGATAAAACTTTTGCAATAACAATCTCTAGATAATCTTCTCAGCAGGTGCAACTTTCTTTACCCTCTGACTCGTAATAACATACTCACGCAAAGTTCATCTACACTTACGTAGGAGAGCCTTGAGGCCGTCGAGCCAGTAGTTGTAAGTTTTGTCGTCTGGTGCCACAAAGTCTACACTGCTTGTCTCAGTGACGCTGCTACCATCCAGCAGCACAGAGAAAGCCAGGTTCACAGGATTCTTCCTCCTGAAGGTGGAAAATTGGAATGCAGGCAGATAAAATTTCACCCTCCCTACATATAAGGGCTAGTCATAAAATAAATATGGAAGGCTGAAACAATTAATGATACTGCCACTGCACACCCACTCACCTTTATACACACACCACTACTGAAAGATTCACAAGGCACCTCTATAACACCAGGAAACAAACTTAGTCCCACCAGCTACACAGATGAGACTCACCCGGCTTTTTCTTTCATGTGGGGACACTCCTTGCCTGCCACCACACTCTTGATCTCCACAATGCTGATCTTCTTCCCCAGATCATCCAAGGTAGGGACAGACTTTTCATCACAGTCATCATAGTGCAGGAACTTGTGATTTGGGGAAAGTCGACAATATCGGAACTTGTCTTTTGCTCTCTGTAGAAGTTGAAACAGAATTACTAACACACATTCACTGCCAGGCTACATCCACGGAATTAAACAGATGGACTCTCATGCTGCAGAGGTGTAAAATCTGATCAGAAAATAATAATCATCACCATAACCCCCATTTTCCATACTAAAATGTGGTACTACAAATTCTAAGTAACATTAAATATTAATACGAATAATGCAATCAGTATACACCTCACGATGATAACTATTCATTCTTAGTAGTTTTCCTATAGTTCTTTATACACATTATGGGGAGAAGCATCCTGGAAGCCATAATGTTTTGTTATAACACTAAAGTTTCAGCATAAGCAAGTATGAGTGTAGCGTTTTAATACTTACCACTCCTCGGGCAATCTTAAACCTCGTCCCTTCCACCAGGAATCTGAGGCGGTGTTGTTGGATCAGCTCCAGGATGTCTGGTTCAAGGGCTCGGCGCAGCTCCCTGGAAGTGTAAGGCAAGCATAGCAATGGAACACAAGGAACTATACGATGGATTCCAAAGTGAGATAACCTGTAATCTCTTAGCTCATTCATTTTTTATGCAACTATGCTTCACTTGTACTTATAATTTAACATCCAAGAAAAGCAGGTAACTTAGAATGTGTATTTCCTAACATAACCAGAATTTTCTTATATATGTGAGATGACATCCAAAAATAAGCACAAGCAATGAAACTCTTTGCCACCTGATGCAGTGTTTCACCATTGATGACTGTCTAAACCCATGAGCTTAAGACTGCATCATCTCATCACTTAACTCTGCACACTTACTTTCAACTCTCATCTCTTATACATCTTTCTAAATTCTGTGCCTGACTTGAGCAGCTTTCCCCTGATATCTGCCACTAAGGTTGTGTCATCAGCGAACAATATCTGGCTCACCTTCCATTTCTTTACGGTTCATAGTCCCAACCTATCCTTGTATGGGAGAGTCTTTCAGATTGCTCTCAGAGAAACTAACAATTATAGCAGCATAATTTTGATGATAGAAAAATTCATATCCAATTATACTTAGAAATTGAAGCAGAGAGACATACTTGATAGGAGGCGCTTGCATCTCCTGTTCCTCGTTGCTGAGTCGTTCCTGGCGCCAGATTTCAGCGATTCCAGCATAAGTTAAGTTGTTTATTTCTTTCCTGAATTCTTCCAAGGTTGAAGGTTGTTTGAATATTGAGCGTTTGATCTGTTCCTTCACCACACTCACCACCTTGCTGGGAGAGGTTTTGGTGCTTGTTAGATGCAGAAGCGCAATAATCACAATGCAAAATATTCTATGGCTATTAACATTTTTTTTTACCTCCAATACACTATCTTCATTTTGATTGACTATAACCTTTAACTTAACGAAGCAATATTTGGAGATAGATGGACCCTGTCATTAACACGGAGTAAGTCAAATAAATACTGCAACATTTACCTAAAATCTTCTGTTGTGGCTTTCATCTCCTTCCAGGTTTTGTTAAGGAGAACAATACAGATGGAGAACAGTTCCTCAAACACATAGTCATTGGAGAAGAACATTGGATGGTAACTCTGACCCTGATCGGTGGGCACATCTCCAATCTGAAAGGAATGATGACAAAATATGGTCATGGTTTTCATAGCCTATATGTACAGTGGCGGGGAATCTGTACCAGGCTCTTCCTGTGGGATATCAGCCTGGTATATAGAAAGATTTTGTTTCAGAGTTACTGTCCCTCTAGGATGCTTTAGTTGTGCAGGACATAATGAGCAAAGCAGTAAAGCTGTTTCATTGAGGTCCAGATGAGGCTGTACCACATCTGATATCCTTGTTCAGGGTTTGAAATATAAAATAATAATGCCATCCTATGATCGGTATCTTATATGTAACAAAGAATAACCACTTTATGAATGACAAGCACTATCCAAGCATCAATGTTGCCTCCTCTTCCCTTTCCCTCTGCACACCTACCTTAAGGATCTCACAAAGCAGCTTGGTGAGTTCTATGCTGGCACGGCCAAAAGGACACTCATGGGAGTCTGCTCTGTAGCAATTCTCCAACACCAGCTTGGCATATCTGTGGGAACACAATACAGTCTTGTTGGTGTTCTATTACATGGGCTTGCTAGGTGAACAGAGGCCAAATAAGGAAGAGGTTATTGCCCAAATGCTTTAAACAGGTAACTAAAACAAAGATCAAATAAACAAAACACAAATTTTTAGCCCTGACCGAAGGCTGCAACTCTTGAGTCCATTTCAGAATTTGACTTTTTGTCTTCTGTTCTGGAGTCACTTCAAAACATGCATATACATGTTCATCACAAATTATTAATATTGAAGGGTAGAGTAACACACTTATAAAAAGAGAACAACAGATGGTTGACACAGCCATGCGGGTGCTTACTGGTCCGAGTGGTTACGGGCAAAGTAGATCATGTTGTCCAAGGCCAGCATGCCGGGGGGGGTGTCCTTGAAGTCCTGGGCTGGATTGATGTCATCTTTGAAACCTAATTTTTTGTACTCCTTTTTGTACTCTGGTCTGCGTGGAGTGATGCCCGAGGGAATCTGTTGAAGAGGAAAACTATCATTATTAATATTAATGAGCAGTTAAAAGTATCCAATGATCAGCCTTCAAATCATATACTATTTGATATCAAATGACAGTTCAGAAAATTGTGATCATATATTCATTATACTAACCAGCAGCTGTAGAAATTTTGACATATTGGACATTCCAATCTGCCAATTACTTAAATATCATTTCACTTACATGTAATTTACTTAAGGCAATTACAAATTTCAGTTTTAGGCATCAGTGACAAAGAATTAATCTATGTACTTACAATCCATATAGAGGTCTATCTGGACATGTGGCAATTACTGCTGCCACTACCTATATTGTTGTGTCAGCCTTGACAGAATACATAATCAGTGCCACACAGCCACCAAAGTTGATTTTTTTTGTTTCAGCATGGAGGGCAAGTGATATGTGTAAACTCAAGCAATAATACCAACAATTAATGACTTCTTAGTATTTAACCTCGTGACAAAATATACCATTGGTTCTAGATGCCCTGGGTAATGGTTTAGACTGTATTTACAGTTCCTATTAAATTCTTATAAAAAGACCAGATTAATTATTGAGTGCAATGCTGCAGCTAACACTCACATCTCCATCAGACTCAAAAGCAATCTTTCGCAATTCTCTGATCTTCTCTGCTGCGTCCTGGTCAGTCACATCCATGGGGGTGTTCATGCGTTCTTCATACTGATTCAAGAGGAGCTGCTGCAGCACATACAGCTGGTGGGCCAAGTCTGACCCGCCTGATGTGTTCTGGAAGGATGAAACATAGTGAGGTGTGCAAACATATATTAGGCAAGTGGTGCCATCTTAAGGAATATAAAATGTAGACAAATGTGTGATATTGGTGGAGTGTTGTGATTGTATCCGTGTGTAGTGTGGCAGGAAGGGCAGGGAGGAGTGACTGCTTGGTGCTCACCTCATTGTGCAGATGAACTACATTGTTAGAGATGATGGTGCGGTACTGGCGGTTGGTGAGGGTGGTGCACCAGTGTTTCTTCTTCTGAGGATCTGATTTCTGAATGATTGCATTGACCAAAGCCAACACTGCCTGCTGAGTCTCACTTTTCTGAAAATTCAATGTAAATGAACATATATCACATGATTTATGTTAAGTCTTACAATATTCAAGAATTATGAATTTGATCTATATGCCTTCGTATTCTCCTAATGTGATATTACTATAGATTTTATACATTAAGATTCTTTTGAGTGAGACAACATTGAATCCTAAACTAGCACTTATATTCTTGCTACAATTTCTAGTTAACAAATCTTTAAAAACACATACTTTACAATTGGATAAGTGGTGTAGTAGTTTAGGAATAGTTATTTGCTTTTCAACCATAGTAAATTTTGTTTGGCTGTTGATGACGATGTTCTCTAAAATGGTGAGGGAGGAGTTGAGGGTCCGGCTGTCAAGTGTTCCTTGGGCATTCACGTATGAGGCAACCTGTCAAGGAAGAGTTTCAATGCAATTCATGCACAAACACCTCATGACCAATGTATATCATTTCAATTTCTAGATAAGGCAACTGAAAACCTGAACTAATGGTTGCACTCACTCTTTCAATGAACGTTGGCTGAAGTTCTTCCCAACTCATTATTCCGTGGTCCATGAGCTCAAGGAAAGAGGCAAGAATGAGGGGCAGTAAGTGAGAGTCTTGCTTCGTGATCTCCAAACAGGATATCAGAAAGCTCATCCCCTGTGTGAAAAATTTAAATAAAACTTCCACAATGATCACAAATAATAAGTTACCTATCATGGCAGAATTAATACAGCAAAGTTGATTAATAATAAAAACTTGCACTAGATTTGACCATAACCTTTGTTCAAAGATCTAAGGAGTAAGTAGAGAGGTGCACCCAATCATCAACCAGCTGCCTCACTCACCTGTCTTTTGATGAACTCCTGAGCAAAGGTTACGTCACCACTCATCCGAACCAACTTCTCTAGCGCTTCCTTTCTTTCCTCGGATGACTTACGGAGTTTTTGCAGGATTTCTTCGGCTGTTTTGCCCGCTGAAAAGACCAGGTGAAGCACAGTTCCATCCTGTGGGAAAAGAAGGATGAATAAGTTGTGTTGACGATTATTAAGTTGTATAGCTACTTCAAGAACACAATTACCTATTAAGAAAATGCAAATTAACCTAGTACTCACTTTTATCTTGCTTCTATTCTTCTCAGTGACATAGTAGACAGACGGCTCTGTGTACTGAAGGGCAAAGTGCTCTGGACAATCCACCTTCCAATGGGAACACAACTCCTGCAGGGAGGAGCACCAAACTTTCACACACTGCCTAAATGTATCACCTACAATATGGCTGAATGTGCATTTATTGCTAAATATACTTTTATTTAATAAAACATGACAGCCTAAGGGTTCATGAAACGAAAAAACCCTATTGATGTTGCTTCTCAAAGGAAAAAGATACTATAATCAATCAATGAATGAGGAGGACTGGATACACAGGTCCTCCAGCAACACCTCATGATTCTGTGCACACACTTTATCTGATCTATTTAGCATTGATGTCCCACAGGTGTAAGGCGAGGCAGGAAACACAAACAATAGGACAGTTCAAATAAACGTCCTGCACAGATATTGACAATGCCTTATACTGAGTAGATCCATTACATCATGAGCCAGGCTGACCCACTGGATAAGGTGAAGCCTGTTATTGCTGTAAAATGTGCTACTACGGTACATGAATATTCCCAGGTTTTCAATGTCCTCACCACACACATGAATAACCTGATTAGATTCATAACTCAGTAACTTTATCTTACTGATATGATGCCTCAGGAGCCACTATCAATACTTGTAATAACTCTCCAAACATTAGGATGTCATTAGGAAGGTAGAGTCACTTTGATTAACCTGTCTGAGTCCCTGTAATGACTCTGGTCCGTGACTCTGTCCAACATTGAGTCAAAGCAGATGTGATGGGATAAGAATGTACCCACACTTCACTCCTAAATATACTGGAAAACCAAACCTTACTAGATATCACAGTGATTGTCCTTCCAGACTGGTTATCAGATCAGTAACATCTAAGGAAATACAATGAGTGTCTGAGATTTTTCCCAATAGTTTTTTTTTTCCTTTCTTCTTCATCTTCAAGTGATATTTAAGGAGAAAATACAATGAGCCTTGTCTAGCCTAATCAAGTCATGCTAAATAAAATCTGTGACAACAGTGATGAGTATAAAGCCATCCTGCACTGCTATAAAAACCTTAATGTTTAGACATTTCTATTAGCTACTTAGAAACCAAACATTATATTTTCTAATACAATCACTATCACAAAAGATTCATATTTTCTCATCCAACACAAGGTTCTTACTGCAATGAACGCTGCCAGAGCATCCTGCAGACTGAACTCCCCAAGGAAAGGCACAGGCTTGGACTCCAACGCACGCATCTCCACGGCAAGCTTCACTACATTGCAGTCTCGGGCAGGCGCCATCGTGGTCTGCAATGTGGACCAAGTAGCAGCAACAACATGGTGGGGATGATGGTAGAAAGGATTAAAACAGTAACACTGATAAAAAAGATTGTACATTATATAATTAATGAAAAGGAAATGATCAATGTGGACATTCTAAGTTGTTTATGAAGTATCTTGTGAAATTTTCCATATATTCATGACAAATTACGTATTGTATAATGATGTAAACCACGACTTGAACTAAATAACTATAAACTATATTGCACTCAAGATCGACTAAGACTATGAGATGGAAGCCTTGAACTTGATTCTTAATTAACCTCCTGGTTGATTTGCAGAACAACACCTTCAAACAGATCAGATCAATTTTCGTTTTAGTAAACAGAATACTTACTGTACTGAACATATGTGAAGGCTTTAGTGAGCAGTCACTTCCTTACTTAACATGTACGGTTTGATTTCTAAGTCCACCCACCTTACAAAATTAGTTAGGTCCGGGGGGACGTAGCCCCTCGGGTCAGTTTAGTTCAGACTAGGGTTGTGTCGCTGGGGGGATCGGTTAGGTTGGGTCAGGTTGGGGGGGTCCACGGGACAGTTTAGTTTAGGCGACCGCTCACTAAAACCTTCACATATGTTCCGTACAGTAAGTATCCTGTGTGGTGCAACAAAGGTTATTCTGATCGGTTTGGAGGCGTTGTTCTGCAGATTTACCAACCTACAATTTAATTAAAACAGGTAAGCTTGCAATAGGTAAGCTGATCCCAAAAAACCCTAATTTTCCCTTCACCACCAAATTGCATAGGCCTAAGGCTGACACTTCCACCGAGGGAGACAACACCCATTTCAGTGACAGAACTTAAAAATTACGTTTTCCTTCTATTCAACAGTTTAAATTAGTACTTTATGGGTTAATAGTCACCAAATTACCTAGATCTGGCGCCCACTTAGGTGAAATAAGGAGAATGTGGAGTAAGACCAATTTGATAACAACTTCCTGTGTAGTTTGTGATTTGTTTACACTTTATAAAGATAAAACAAGCCTATAACCGAGTGTTAACTCATTAAACAACATTATATAGTACCTCTTTCCATCTAAAATAAAGACTTTATTAGTATCATTACACATTGCTATTTTAAGCAAGAAGGGAAGCAAATAAGAAGAGTCTATGAATTTTGCGGCTCGTATTCCACATCAAAAAGTAAACAAACGAAAATGTAAACAGACTCATTACTCAGACTCCCTCACAGTCTTCCAACTCATCCGACGTCAACGCCTTAAAACACACCAGTCCCTCTGCTTCACCATTCACAACTTTCTTCTCCAACTGTACTCTTCTGGCTTTTCCATCCGTCTTCAGTGGGTCCCCTCACATGTGGGCGTCATGGGCAACACAGTGGCCGACAGCGGCAGCGGAGGCACACTCCCACTCCTTCCCCATACACCTCCCCACCGACCAGACTGACTTTCTGACCAACCTCCACACAGCCTGTAAACTACACTGGGACACAGACCTGACTAACATCCTACAGTACACCTCACTTGGACGCATTAGACAAGACACACGACACCACTGGTGGACCTACTCCCCCAACCGTCACCAGACTACTAATTGGACACAGCCTTCTTAAAGAAGACGAAGCAGCTGTCACGACTGCGACACCCTCATAGGATCCACCCAGGAATCCTCGTAGCCTTAAGCATAAGAACATAAGAAATGAGGAGACTGCAAGAGGCCAGTTAATGACCTACACGAGGCAGCAACAAAGCAACAATTCGATGTAAGCATAAAAGGCTGATTTACGTCTATTTATACCTGACAAAGACATCATCATCCATTATAATATATGTGGGTGGACAAGGAGTCATTGCTAGTCATTATTTATCTCGCAAAGCGTCTTCGTTAGGTAGGGGGGTCGTCCGTGGGGGGGCGTAGTCCTCCCGGGTCAGTTTAGCTTAGACTTGGGTTGGGAGTCACCCAGTGTAGACTGTCGGTGTAGCCTTAGTATCGGCTTTCTCCCATACACCTGCTGGAAGAAGCAAGAAAAACAGGGGCAAAAAACTAGAAGTATTTACTCCTTCCTATCTCTGCCAGCATTACATTCATATTTAGTCCCCTATAACTAGGGGGCCACCTGCCTCTCATTCTCTCTCATTCTTGTCCTGCTTGACTTGTCTAAAAACTCTTTCACACTCTCTAACACTCTACTATTACTCCTCCATTTCGCACTCAACCCCAGCAGGTACTCCATTTGCCTACTAACACTCCTCTCTCTCATCTCACTCCATTCTTGCACTCCTATCACTTCTACCACTACCTCTTAACATCTTACTCCTTGCATGCTCATACTTCTTGCATTCCAGCATCAAGTGTTCCACTGTTTCATCCATCCTTTTTTCACACATCATACACCGCTTACATCCATCATTCTTCCACCTGCTAACCCGACTCTTTACTTCTAATGACTTTGTCCGAGCCCTGAAGAGTAAATTCCCCGAAAGCTGCCATCATAGAAACTTTCATACCTTGGCTGGTCCTTCCCTCTGTACCATTCCAGTGTTGATTTTTCATTCATTAGGCTAGGGATGTGTCGTTGGGGGTATCTGGTTCAGCTATACAAGGTTTTTATATTTTATTACCCAAAAGTTAGGTTTTTCACCTTAGATTCCCCCGTCCCCCGCCAGATTGTCATATATGGCGTATATTTGCTTATGATGAGCGCCGCCTGAACCCTTCACAGATGTGTTGAGTACACTATGTATAGTATGCAGGACTTCATATTTATATCGATATCGTCCAAGCAGTAGTAATGCAGATTTACCTTAAAGATTATTAAGGGTAATTGTATGCTAAGGATTATTTTGATGGCCTCGTAACCTTAAGAAATGGTACAACAGATATAAAATGGATTCTATGTTTTAATATATATTTTCAAGGAACCTCATGTGACATCCTAAAAGCTTCATTATATCAAAACATACAATTACATACATTCTCCATTTTTGTGTAATAGCTCTAAATATTCATAACATTTGATGACGTGTGGTGCATCATTGCTGGTTAATATACAGCTTCACTCAACCAACAATGTTCTGATGCGCCTGATGTTTTTCTGGTGATACATGTAGTGAATTGATTAATTTTCTACCTCTTTTCTGTTGCAAATGGCTAGTTATCATGTTTTCAAGTTATGTCAACCCCTCACCCCAACGATCTTCAAGGACTTGTGGGAAATCGGTATTTTTGGGTGAGGGAAGACGAAATAGTAATTTACGTTAATAAATAAACGCGATATCTTCTAAATTAACAATACCTAATCTAACTTTAAGTAACTCCGAAAAAATGTAAGGTGAAAAACCTATTTTCTGGGTAAAATAAAAAATATAAAAAGCTTATATAACCGACCCCAATCTCCCAATGACACAACGGCATCAGAAAATCGTTGGTTGTGCGAAACTGTAAATTGTTTTCATTGGTCAACAAATCCCTATTGCTTGTAACTGAAAAGTGCATCCCCTTGCATCCCTAATCTAATGTGACCTATTATGATAACATGAAATCTTTTTGAAAACGCCATCAATACTTTTATTTATTGATGTCATCCTTTACTCGGTCCTCAGGGGAGTGTTTGGACCTGCTCAACTTTGCTTAGCTTATCTAGTTTCTTTTCATCATTGGCAGTAAGATTTTTATTGGTTTAATTGATCACAAAAAAAATAATTACCTGTTTGCAGTGCTCATCTTCCAGCTTAAATTAAATTAGTCATTTACAAAGCCAGGATTCGTTTTTTTCCATAATTTTGTAAAGTTCCATCAAACATGCATGATATTCAAATTAATTTTTATTATTATTTTGAAATCCGAAGATTTATGAGCTCTTAAGAAACCTCGCCTGGAAACTGATAATCTGTTGAGAGGTTTGTTTGTCCAATGAGCTGTGGGTTTCAGCCATTTATTGCACTCTCCAAAAAAAATTCCATGGTTTGATCAAGTGGTGTCAGTGATAAACTATACAACTTCATGTTAACAAATATTTATTGTAACATATTTGAGGCTGGTGGGTAAAGGGAAGGAACAGCAACACATACATAGGAACGTCCATGTAGCCACTTGGTGTAGCATCATTTGGGTGAAGAGTAACACAGTGAGTAGCACAGGCCACTATCAGGCATCACTCTAACATTCCACCTGCCTGCACCACCACTAGGCTGTGTGCTGTGTGCAGTGTAAACAAACCCAAGCATTGGTCATGTCATGGTTTAGACTCTACTTCCATTTCATCATCGCCATTTGAAGGAAAATTTTAACCAAATGTTTGATGATACTTAACAGAAGTCAAACTTTGAACAAGTTTTCATTGTCACAGCCATGGCTGCAGTGTTAAACCTCTGCCATTACATATAGTTCATTGATAGTTGTTTATTGATACTAAACTCTTAAAACATAAAACAAAGATATTGACAATTGACCTCTTGGAAAAAAGAACTTCCCTTGTTCTTGAATTATCTCTATGAACAATTGTCAATAATTCAGTTTTACAGGAGGAATAACTTTCATAAATTATTACTTCTATTTACAAATATGCCAAATACACAAGTTCTTGAGCACAAGTTTTTCCTTGACTGTCATGTTCTGGGAATGGAGTCTTCAATATGAAAACTATTACTACAACTACCATTACTACATTACTATATCTATTAATTCTGCAAACACTCTTAATGTCCTGCAGTTTTGAAAAAAAAATGTTTCCCTTGTAGAATAAGGCGAGACAATGCCACAATGAGTTAAATTATATATAGTATGCAATGCTGGCAAAGCAGGAGACCTACATGTAAATGATCACTCCTGTTACTAATTAAGGTTTTTTGTTACAGCAAAAAGTTGTAACGAAGCACCATACTGGGAGGCTGGGATCAGGCGACGAGAAGAAACGGATCTCAGTCACCCTCGTCTCTTCTGCGGCGAGGCTCCCTCTCAAAGCCATCGAGGTGCTGGTTTGTGTAGAGGTTGTGGTGGTGGTGGTGGTTGTGTTGGTGGTGATGGTAGGCATGGGCATCATCCCTTGGATGGTCCTGGGTGAGAGTGGCCCACACATCCTTCAGGATAGTTAAATGAGTCTCACTAGTGCCTTGTGGGGAGGCCACATTGAAGGTGGTATCCATTGTGTCCTTTGGTGCAGCTACAACCACAGGCCTTGGGGCACTGCCTGCAAGACTATACTCTGAGGTGGGCTGAGAGGTTGTGCCAGGCAGGGGCGGCATAGGCACGGCAGTGCGTTGGCTGGTAGGGCGGCTCTGCTGGGAGAACTGTGTTAGGTGGGGAACCCTGGCTGGCACGGGTGGGGGTGGCTCCCCACGGTAGGGCCCCACCTGAGGACGGCCGGTGATGGAGTCTGAGGAATGATGTGGGAGAGTGGCCAGCTGAGGAGGACCCGGGATGGAGTCAGGTGGGAGGGGACGGCCATCCGAAGTGAAGATCGGGGAGGAAGCAGCAGGCAGCAGATCCCTCACTCGGCCTGAGGGAGGGGGAGGGGCGGGGAACACAGGCTGGAGCACTGCAGGACCCACTAATTGTGGGACAAGCACAGCGTGGTCCTCAGGGAGTGGGATCAGAGATGCCACCAGCCGGCGGGCAGGAGGCTGGGGCTGCCCCAAACGACCCACACTCCCCCAAGGGCCAGCCAGACCTACAGGTGGCCAGAGCCTGCGGCGGGGAGGTTTAGGAGATCTGGCAGGTTTTAGCGGCATGTTAGAGGCAGCACCACCCAGCAGCGGCATGACAGGGGCCATGGGAATGGGTAGTGGCAGAGGCTTGTGGCTCTCGCTGAAGGTGACTGAATGGTGGTAAATTGGATTGGGACCAGCAGCTGCAGAAGCCTTTACTTCACCTTCCTTCTCCAGCTCATCTGCATGATCAACCTTAATCTGTCTGTGATTGAACCTTAAGCTGCCTGAGGTTCGGGGTCCTTCCAACATGTAGCGAGGGTAAGGTGGGGAACGAGGGGGAATGGGGGCATTGAGGGGCCGTGAGTTGGAGGGGGACACCTCAAAGGCCAGCATGGGGCCGAGCAGGTGCTGCTTAACGGGGCGGAAATCAGATTCGTACACGACAGAATCTGGATCAAAGCCAAAGTTTTGTGCAAAGTTACTAGACAGGCTGAAGGGCTTTGGGGAATATGTGGTCCTGGGCAGTGGGGAAACTCTTCTTGGAGGTGGTGTGTGATTGTGTTGCTGTACCTGTAAGGGAGCCTGTCCGGGTAGAGGTGGTAACGAGGGGGCTGTTATGACCTCAGGTTGGTGGTGTGGGTGACTTGTTACTACTGTAGAAGGCAACTTTAAGGAGGAAACTGCTTTGGTGGACTTGTGAGAGTGTGGTGAAGGAGTGTGGGAATGGGATACAGGCTTAGTAGGTATGTGTGGAACAGTTGTTGGGAAAGATTTGCGTAGTGTGAACGAAAGTCTTGTTGTTTGGTGCCGGGGTCTGAGAGAAGTCTTCGGCGAGGGAGAGAGAGAGGTGCGTGTTGGATGAGAGGTGCGTGTTGGATGAGAGGTGCGTGTTGGATAAGGTGTGTGTGTTGGATGAGGTGTGTGTGTTGGATGAGAGGTGCGTGTTGGATAAGGTGTGTGTGTTGGATGAGAGGTGTGTGTTGGATAAGGTGTGTGTGTTG
The DNA here is from genome assembly GCA_029783475.1 of Metacarcinus magister. Lineage (NCBI taxonomy): Eukaryota > Metazoa > Arthropoda > Malacostraca > Decapoda > Cancridae > Metacarcinus > Metacarcinus magister. Next base: position 8,506,802 of record JAPQNM010000049.1, read on the forward strand.
GATGAGAGGTGCGTGTTGGATGAGAGGTGCGTGTTGGATGAGAGGTGTGCGTTGGATGAGGTGTGTGTGTTGGACGAAGGGGTGTAGAAGTGTATGACAGGTGTTTCTTTCTAGTGGAAGTTTGAGTGGAGGGTGGTGGCTTGTATGGTGAACGTGTGGAATGATTGAGGGTGGAAGTGGATGTTGCAAGGGTGGAAGCAGAGTTTAAGAGAGTGATGACAGTCTTTTTTTCCTGTGCAATGCTTTTCGATGAATCCTTCCAAGTGGGAGTGGAGGAGAGATGTTGGTGTGTGGATAAGGAAGGTGACACTGTGTTGATCTTTGAAGGGGTTGTTTTTCTGTCCGGGAAAGAAGGCGGGGAGGTGAGTGGGGAAGACGGGTACTGGTTTCGGAGAGGTGAAGGAAACTCCTCCTGTGCCCCTAGACTGCTGCTGTTCAAGTTGGTGAAAGCGGAGATGTTTACAAACCCAATAGAGCTCTTTAGATTAGGGAGTTTGGGGAAAGTGAATCCTGGAGCCCCTAAAGGTACACCCTGCGTTGAACCGTGGCTTGGAGGGAATGTTGGGGCGAGGGGACTGGAAGCGGCAGGTCCCCAAGTGGAAGGGGAAATGGTCAAAGTCACCTTGGTAGTCCGAGAAGTTGGGGAATTCTGCCTTGGGTGAATCTATGGGCGGAGAAGGCTTGGCAGCGCTGCCCTTCCCACGGATCTTGTTGGACTGGAACCTTGTGGCATGTCCAGGATGAGGCTTCAGCCCTTCATCATAGTAGTCATAGTAGTCATAGTCTGCAAAGGTCAGGAGAGTGCGGTCTGGTGTCATATAGTCTGTGATGAGCAGAATGGAGTCTTGCGCCTGGTTGGTGTCCGCTAACTATAGTTGTCTACTAAGAATATCCATTAGATATTCAGGTACATTATGAAACTTACGGCCTCTCCATATAAGCCACAAAAGTCTTGAGATCTAAGATGAATATAATAACCTAACAATTCTAAGAGTAAATGTCATTCTATAATTGTTGACACCTGGCCTGTCAAGATATATGGAAAATGTACAGGAAATCTGTGGACAGTCCTATGAAGGAAACTTACTTTTAATGGATAGTTAAGTCAAGGTGAAATGTGACAGCAGTGCAAGGAGTCCACGAGACGTGTGTTGGATATACTCACCAATACATAGTATTACTTACTCACTGAAAGGTGTTTTTCACATCATCCTTATTAGTTGATAAAGTATGTGGGCAGATAAGGATGAGGAATAGAAGGCAAACACTTTCCTCACAACACGCCATCAAGAAGAACTGTACTCTGGAAACTCACTCAAGCAAACTCAGTTGAATAGGTTGTTGCAAAACAGAACAAGTGTGATCCAGAGTATCATGAAATATAAAGAATCGATTAATCCACTAATTATGTGGTAGAAAAAGCTTCATAATCACCAAAGGGTAATTGAGTAGTTGTGTAGAATGAAAAATGGTTTACCAAACTGAATGAAATCACAAAACTATAGATTGGAAACTTCAAAACAGTGGTGAAGGCATGTAACCATTTCAGAAAAGTTGCTGTATTTGTATGCTCATCATTCTGTTGAAAATATCCATTTCTTCAAGCTCAGTCAGTTGCAAATAAAGTCTAACTAAAGAAAACTTGATAAATAGTACTTGAGATAGGTCATCAAACATGTAATTCATGACAAAAAGCAAAGTAGAAAAGTAAATTTTTTTTTCTTGAAGAAAATTCCTCATGTATGTCAAGCAGTCACTCTTAAATATAGATTCAGGTCATCAGTTCATAAACGTGCAACAGTCATTGAAGTCATGTATGTACAATGTAAGTTAACATGCAACACAGTCATGCGAGGTCAGACAAGTTGAGGATGAAGGTCAGGCATAAGTTAAGTCAAGTGAAGTAAGTCCCATGGTGGAGGTTGCAAGGTCAGGCAGAGGATCAGTCACATTGCATGTCAACATAAGTTGGCCGAGTAAAATATTCCACTTTAATACGACAAGTTTCAGCGAGAGCCTTTCATTTTCTAGTTTAATTTTCTTGTGTGTGAAACTGATCTTTTCAATTGTTGTGTGAGCAATATTATCAATGGCATTGTGTAATTGCACTTAAGCAAGCAATTAACCTTTAGCACAAGCAAAACTTTAAATACCATTTATTTGCCATTTTGAGAAGCAACAATACCAGATGTAATGATGCTGAGTTGGCTGTCAGGATAACTTGGCAATGTTTAGCTGATCATGAGTTGCCTGCAAGGAGTACCAGCAATGGAAAGAATGAAAAGGAATTGAAATGGATAAACATAATGGTAGGTAAGAATGCAGAGTGCAAAAAAACGGAAAATTAAGTAGATAAGGCAGGCCATAAAAATAATGAGGGCAATGATTACGTGAAAAGGCGTAAAATTTGTACTGAGCAACTCACAAAGCCATGGTGAATAATGCCCAGACACAGCAGTGCAGCACACCAGCCATTACAGCACCAGGAACAGCAGTGAAGGGCAGGAATAAAACACAGATTGGGAAGGTTGAACAAACCCACACTGGGGACATTTCTTACCACCATTAAACACTTGGCCATCACCCAGTAAAGAGAAACTCATACACACACATACACATACACACACATACACACACACACACACACACACACACACACACACACACACACACACACACACACACACACATTCAACACTCGTTTGAGTATATCACACATTATATTATATACTATACTATAGAACAAGTAACTTTTAACTAGGCTGACACATTAAAGGAAAGGCAGCATGAAGACAAAAGACTAAGAGTGATGTACACAGACATAACACAAGAATACTTAAAATATAAAAAATATGACTATACACAGAAGAGGAGACAGGAAGTATGTGTTAATATGTTAAAAATTCTTTAACGAATAATATCTGAACACAATATGAATAAAATTTTTTAAAAATATGTACTGGCATCATTAGCACAACCTAAGGCATGCGTGTTTGGTCCGGGAAACTTCTGGCCTCACTCTGCCCAAAACATCTTTACAGACACACTACAACCAAGGAAACTGCACAGAATTTATAAAAAAAATATATAATTTTTTAAAAAATAAAATTCTGAAAAAGACCGCAAAAACTAACTGACCTACACATACATCCTGATACATATGCATACATCTTGTTCACTGAAATATTTATCAATGTATTTTATGTGTGTGTGTATATATATATATATATATATATATATATATATATATATATATATATATATATATATATATATATATATATAATATACACACACACACACAAGGAAAGTTAGGTTGGGTCAAGATGACAGTCAACCTTGCTTGCAGCAGTCACGGAAGATATTGTTGAGCAAGCTTAGTGATCCTTCAATACCTGGAGGCTGTAAACCTAGGCAGTGGACAGTGATGAGTTCAAATGGTCAAGGTGCTCTTCATAAAATGGGTTCCTTTTCTATTAAATTAACGGAATTAACAAACAAAAACTTATGTGAGAAGCATTGCTGAGGCATGTCTACGTTGTCCACGTTACATCCATTAATGCAATAGTTATGTATTGTATAGTTTCAACATTTAATCAGGTCACAAGTTACCGCAAGACTGTAAGACTGGACGAACTTTCAATCACAGACCCAAATTTTCAATCACTGGCTCAACGTAGCATTTCCATGACAAAAGTGTTCTCAGCATTAAATGGAATATCTCAAGCATAGCAATACTGTGCTTTGATGGAAGTTGACAATGCTGATTTAGGTAACAAAGCAAAATATTATTTCTTATGTACTCTGAGAAAGAAAAAGAAATAGCCTACCTGATGATTACCTAGTCAGGTGATTAAAATTTGTTTATGGACAACCATTTCAATCCTTTTTGCCTCCCAATTTCCAATGTTTAACTGTAACCCCTTTGAAGCCTTTTTACCGATTCACCATTCATTAATGTGGGACACGTGAGCCCTTTATGTGTGGTGATTGGGCGGCTGTAGCTAAGCTAGGAGGAGGATAGGAGAGGTAGAAAAATGGGAAGTAGTGGTAGTGAGCCCCTTGAGGACGGTGTGAGGGGCTGGGTGGGGAGGCAGGTTACTGTGCAGGCGTACCTGATGGGGCAGGGCCTGGCACCACCACTGGGTTGGTGTTGGAACCTGCGGCAGCCAGCTCATCAAACTCACAGCTGTCCAGGACACGAATCTTCCAGCCCAGGTAGCGGTGGGTGTAACACTGAAACACACACAAACACGCATCAACTATACATAACTGAGTGAGCTGCTGGCATTCATCGACTGTCAGTTTGGCAACAAAGTAGTATATAAGTAAATCTACAATGTTACATATTTATACATTTCTTTGGCTGGAATGTATACACCTGGTCAGTGTTTGTCAGACTGAGCATGACAACTCTAGGGTAAATAAAGCCACGAATCACTGCCTCACCTGGTAGTACACGGTGTCTGGTGTGGAGGCATCGGGGGTCCATTGCAGCACGCCAGGCTGGCTTTCCTCACAGCTCAGCTGGAGTGTGCGCTGGTAAGCCCCAAAAGAGGTGAAGGCTGCTGCAGGTTGATTAGGGTCCTCCACCCACTCACAGAGACTACCAAGGCCAGTTGGCACAGGATTCCCTTCTCTGTCCTGACTCACACCGGCAAACACTCGGGTCCGCTGAAAACACATGTTAAGTGTCATTTTATAATTGTGATGAAAGCGAATTTATTGGTATTGTAATCAGGATTTGCTTGTAGAGTACTCTCATAGCAGGAAAATCACCGTTCAAGAGAAACATTATGCATAGCAATTTTGCTTTCCAATGAAGATAGTTGAACACTGTTAGGATGATCAAGAACTCGCCGACAAACTAATAATGGGAATACCAACAGATTCCTTTCAAAATACCATATTGTTGCACTTAAGTCCTTTTTATTACATGATGGGAATATCTTTGTAGGTGTTAACTTTACCATAAGAAAAAATTACTTTGCAAACACACAAGAACCATGCAAAGTAAATAAGGAATCCTGGATGTTTCATTAACCTTGAGAATATATGTTTAATGAAAATCTCTAGATATTCATAAAACCTTAGACTAATTCTGAATACACCACAACCACACGAACACCAAAACCATGATGAAGGGACTCACGGATCGCTCAGCTGGAGTCTTGAATGAATAGCCTCCCTCGGGATCGTCAGTGATGTAGAAGGGATGGTCACGCTCGGGCCTGTCGGGGTTGTTGCCTCCCTCCACGACGAAGGTGTAGGTCTTGCCGCGCACCACGTGGATCTCGGGGATGAGGAGACCGTTGATGTACCAGGCGATGCCCCAGCCCACGTGACCTGGTGGGAACAGCAGCGAGAGTTTATGTACTGAAACTTACAAGGAGGTGCAGTGAAAAGGTAAAGACAAAGCGGCGCGCGCGCGCTCTCTCTCTCTCTCTCTCTCTCTCTCTCTCTCTCTCTCTCTCTCTCTCTCTCTCTCTCTCTCTCTCTCTCTCTCTCTCTCTCTCTCTCTCTCTCTCTCTCTCTCTCTCAATACCTGTAATGGAGTTGTAGCCGCTTTCGCCGCCAGTGGGTCCAATCTGGGCGTACATAACTCCATCTTCGGGTTCATTGCAGGGAATGGGCGGGATGTACCAGGCGTTGTTGGTCTCTGGGGCAGGGGGCGGCTTGCTAGGGCCGCTCTGGGGCTTACGGTTACCCTGTGGCTGCTCCTCTGGCACAGGACAATTCCATTCTGGTGTTCTTCCGAAGTCCACAAACATGTTACCTGAAAATATGACGTGCTTGAGGCTTGAGCAGAGCGACAACGAGAAGGAAAAGGGGCGCAGATCGAGACACATTGGAGTAATGGGTTGAGAAAAGGAAATGACTGGCAATAAAATGTATTGGAAAAGTCTAGGATGAACGATCAAGTACAGAAGGGAAACTCAAAAAAAAAGGACAAGAAAGTTGACGACAATCAGCGGGAGTAGAGGAGGTGACCTAAAGGCAAGTTATATATACCATCGTCGAGATCAGTTAATTCCAAGCTGATCTGACTTAACAGAGTCCCTGGAGGTATGTATATATGATGACAGTGTGGAGATAAGACTTGGACAAATGTGTGGGAAGTATGATTACTCTAGGTGTGTGGGTGTGTGGGTGTGTGGGTGTGTGTGTGTGTGTGTGTGTCCAACCATTGCAGATAGCTTTAAGGTGAATGTTTTAACACCAATCGAACATATATACAAGATGAAGCAAGATGTACGCAAGATTCCCAAACCAAAACGTGTAAAACTACCACCATTCACTCCTGTTTTCCCACGGACTCCTTTGGCAATGAAGAACAAAACAGAGTATAGTATCCTACCTCTGAGGCGGAGGGAGTGGTAGGAGGTGTGGCCTTGGGAGTTGACAGGACCCACCGCCCAGATCACTGCCTGGGTGCCGTTGGTGAGGATGGGCATGTCGGAGGCGTCGGCCGCAGCGAGGGGGCGTTGGAAGGTTAGCATTGTGAAGTCGTTGATGAGAGCAGCGTTGAGGAGACGCACGTTGTTACGGCTACCCTGGAGGAGGCAGGGAGAAGGGTGTCAGAGAGAGAAAGAGAGAGGGAGAAAAAAAAGAATGGTGTTTGAGAGAATGAGAAAAAAAAAAATTAAGAGCGCAAGAAAGTACGAAAGTGTCAGCATGAACGACGCCTACCATCTCGCCTTCCCTCACCTGGAGCTCATCATCAGGACAGGACCCACGGCCTCCCTGGCACTGAGACTTGGCACCGAGGTAGTAGTCCTGCGCCTCACCCCTGCCGCTGGTCTGATCAAGCCACGCCACTACCACATCACCACCCACCATCACCGACCTCGAGGGATCGCCAGACATTCCAAATGACATGTACTGCGCGTCAGCTGTGAGGGGAAAAGAGGGGAAAGCGAGGCGTGAGGGGAAAACAAGTCCGTATGGTGAAAAATGTTGCTTGGGAAATGGATTAATATGTGGCTGATGGAAAAGGTTCATGGAAATACTGCAAGAGTGAAGACGAGGGTGTTAAGAAAGGCCAAGGGAAAGGATTAAGAGGATAAAAATATGTAAGAGAGAGAGAGAGAGAGAGAGAGAGAGAGAGAGAGAGAGAGAGAGAGAGAGAGAGAGAGAGAGAGAGAGAGAGAGACTATCGAGGTAGAAGGGAGATAAAGATAGAGAGCCGAGCTGGGAGGCCGATATACTATTACCAAATCAGGATATAGAAGTTGATCCTTCCATCTACTAAAGGAGGAACTGTCGGGGATTATACGACTAAGGTAGAAACTGGAAGGAATGGAGGGAAGGACTCTCTCACTCTCTCTCACACTCTCTCTCTCTCTCTCTCTCTCTCTCTCTCTCTCTCTCTCTCTCTCTCTCTCTCTCTCTCTCTCTCTCTCTCTCTCTCTCTCTCTCTGAACAAACTAAAAACATTAGTGCACGTAGCAAGCTAAGGTATACTTTTGGTGTGTGTGTGTGTGTGTGTGTGTGTGTGCGCGTGTGTGTTGAAAGCTGTACTTCAACATATTAACCGCAAATCACACGCACGCACACACACACACACATACACACACGCACGCACGCACACACACACACACACACACGCATACACGCTCTACTCTTCCACTTCCTGTTCTTCTTCTCCTCCTCCTCCTCCTCCTCCTCTTATGTGGCAGGAGTAAGTGTAAACTTTTTCAAACTCGTCCAATCTGACACCAAATGAGATCTAGCTTTTCGGACGTCCAAAAGGAACAAAGGTTTGGGTCACGGCGGTCCTTGGTGTGGCGAGTTTGGGGCAAGTTAGGGTCTGGTTTCCCTGGTTAAATGGTGCGTTGTTATTTCCTGTATGCTCTCCCTCTCTCTCTCTCTCTCTCTCTCTCTCTCTCTCTCTCTCTCTCTCTCTCTCTCTCTCTCTCTCCTCTCTCTCTCTCTCTCCCCTACTTTCCCTTCCCTTCGCCCTTTCGATCTCTTGCCTATATTGACCCCAATCCTTAAGCAGCTCTCCTCCGGCCCCATAATTTGCCGAAAGGACTTGGTCTTTCCTGGACACTAAAAAAAGTCTTAAACACGGCGTCCGGTCCAAGGAGGGAGGGAGGGAGGGAGGGAGGGAAGGAGGCAAAGAGTGAGAGAGGGAGGGAGGGAGGGAGGAGGAAGAGGGAAATAGGAGACGGTTATTAAAATCCTATGCGAGATCCCTTAGTTGCGGCAAATGTCATCATCATCATCATCATCATCATCATCATCATCATCATCATCATCATCATCATCATCATCATCATCATCATCATCATCAGTGTGGCCATTAGCGTTCCCTGTGACATTGTTCTACTCGGATGACACTATTAAAATCCCTTCTGGTAAACTGCACTGGTTCGTTTCGAGGAGAGAGAAAAAGAAAAAGAAGAAAAATAAAACGAAAATACAAAGAAAAAGACTGAACACCACCCTTCACATTTAAATACAGAAATAAGAACTGCCGCCCGTCCACCGATCGGTTTTCTCTACTAACAGAAAAAGAAACGGATACTTTCCCGATCTCGCCCTGTACTCCGCCTTCCCCCTGACTAAGCCACGTCTCTCTTCGTCATAAAATTTCCCTTAAATGCTGACTAAGCGGCTTGCATCCCTCTCCTATAACTACGCTTGTCTTACCATATAGTCCTCTCTCTCTCTCTCTCTCTCTCTCTCTCTCTCTCTCTCTCTCTCTCTCTCTCTCTCTCTCTCTCTCTCTCTCTCATCTGCGTGTTTTTCTTTCAGACCCAGCACACACACACACACACACGCACACACGCCAAGTAAAGTTAGTTTCCATCCAGAGGAATAATATAAATAAAAATAGAGATGCGGAGAAGGAAACTTGGTTCATAACATTAGCGGAAGTGATGCATTTGAGAGAAAACAAAACAAATAGGAAGAGGAAGGAGGAGAGGAAGAGGAAGAGGAAGAAGATAGCAACACATAACTAGATAATGAAAGGCACAAAACAGAATAAATAATGAGAAAGGCAAAGGCAAACACACACACACACACACACACACACACACACACACACACACACACACACACACACACACACACACGGAGAAAGACAACAATAGAATAAACAAAACCAACATAAAAACCCAATATATGCAAGAAGTTGTTGTTGTTGTTGTTTTATTTTTGCTGGCACAAGGCCAGCAGGGCTATACAGAGCCCTGCTGGCCTTTTTTTTTTTACACGCATAACTAAGCAGTTATGCGTGTAAAAAAAAAAAAGCAGAGTTTCGGGAGTGAGTGTGTGTGGCGGCCGTGCTCCCAAGTTAGAGACACACGGACGCAACACAACACACACCCACTTGGATCCATGAGAATATGCAAGAAGGAAGGAATATCTAGGTTGGTGGAGAAGAGGAGGAAGGAAACAGGAGTCTGGAGGAAAATGAACAGCTGATGATAAAAAAAAAATAAAGCAGAGCAGGACATTAAAGAACATGAAAGATGGAGAATGAAGAAGTGAGTTGGAGGAGGAGAAGGAGGAGGAGGAGAAAAGGAGTCCCAGGAGGGGAGGAGGAAGACTTAAAGGACTACAGGAGGAAACTGATGCTGGAAAGAGAGGGGAGGAGGAAGATTTAAACGACTACAGGAGGAAACTGATGCTGGAAGGGGAGAGAAGATAAGAGAAGGGTGAGATTGCGAACAGGGAGACACTTACCGATCCTGCCGACCAGCTGCATAACTATACTCTCTCCTGCCACGGCCCAGCGAACCTCAAGTGCCAGGTCGTCCCAGAGCACCTCACAGTTGAGCTTCGTCTGCAAAGGGAGGTGATGTGAGTGCACGAAAAGGAGGATCAGGAGGAGAAGGAGGAGAAATAAGGTTAAGGGGAATACTAAACAGGAAGAAAATGTACAAGAACAAAGATGGTATATATAAATAAGTCACACGAGAGCGAGAAGATGCGTAGGAGGTGGATGAGGAGGAAGAAGAGGAGGAGGAGGACAAAATCAAAAGAAAATGTTGGATCACTGAATGTGAATGTTGAGAAAGTGAATACAAATATAGTTTTTTTTTATCTTTCTCTCTGATCACACACACACACACACACACACACACACACACACACACACACACACCTGATGGGCATCTCTTTTATAATCAAACTGACTGATTGGTGTTGTGTAACAGTATTGTTCACTGTATTGAACACACAAATAGGGAAGGTGAGGAAAGAGCAGCAGAAGGATTGAAGAAAAGGGGAGATGAGCATGGAAGTGATTCGGAGAAGACACAGCAAGAGAAGAGAAGGTCATATGGAAAGGCATTGTGGTCGCCTAAGGTAGCAGGGTTGAGGAGGAGGAGAGGAGGGCACAGACAACACAGCAGAACACACAACATTATCACATCGCGTCATGGCTTACGATGAACACACAGAAGGATCTCAAAGGATGAAAAACTGTCCCTCGGCAGAAGGAATAGTATAATGCTTTTGGGGAAAGGATTGCCATTAAGGAGATGCAAGAGAATAATTTACAAAGTGAATGTGGATTTCGGTGAATTGGTGAAGCTAGCAAGACAATATGACACAGCCTGAAGGTGCGGTGCTTATAGAACAGTGCAGAGACACTTACCCGCAGGGCTGACACAGGCTACACACAGGAGAGTCAGGAAAAGAAGCAGAAAATAATGACATGCAAAGTACATATTGCAGTAAGTGTTTAATGTAATACAGATGGAGGCTTTTTTTTTTTTACATTGCAGCAATACACAGGCCGGGAAGGGAACACTGTGAGGGAAGCGTTTTTTACATGGAAGTTGGGCTTAGTCTCCAAGTCCCCAGAGAGTCGCTGTGATCCAGACTGGAGAGTGGAGGCTTACTATTTTCGGCGCAGTTCTGACCAAAGGTAATGTGTCTTGACGTAACACGAACACTGACAAATCTAAACCCTCGCGCAGACTCCCTGGGATGAATGTAACTTAATGATTAAATGTTAGTAGAGGAATCAAGCTTTCCATGATAAGCCAATCAAAAAAATATATCTTCAGCTCAACGAACTGAAAATTGATCTGGCTGTAAAAACCGAAGAGTCACGAAACTCACCATGACTGAGACCAACAGGAGGCAGCAAGACTATTGCGACTGTCACCGGGAATACTAAAATCTGATTGGCCATGCACCGAACACAACACAGTCCGCACTCAAGCCTAACTAATCCTGTGGAAACAGTTGATTATCCTACTGTTATGGCAACTATTACCTAGGATGTTAAAGTTATGGGTTCCTAACTTTATATAACCCTCTATGGCTACTACTAATAAATAAACTAATAAATAAATAAATAGATAAATAAGAGAGAGAGAGAGAGAGAGAGAGAGAGAGAGAGAGAGAGAGAGAGAGAGAGAGAGAGAGAGAGAGAGATAAAGCAAGGACAGAGAAGGAAGAAACACGTTGTCCCGAGGCTCTAATCCGTTCAGTCTGCACATCAACAAACACGACCAGTCTCTCAATTCAAGGTGAGGCGAAGGGGATTTCTGGCTTATTTCCCGTAAATGTTGGAGGACTTGGAGCCGCCCGTGTTGAAGCTGAAGCTGCTGCCGGAGGAAGAAGAGGAAGAGGAGGAAGAGGAGGAGTGCTTAGGCCGTCTCTCAGCCCTCCTGTGGACGTTCGATGGAAGGCGACTGTGATGCGAGGTGGAAGAACGAGGAGGAAATCTGGAGCCTTTTTCTATATTTCCTTTCCCGCCAAAGTGGGAAGAAGAAGAGGAAGAGGAGGAGGAAGAAGAGTACTTGCGGTAACTTCTTTCTTCTTCCTCTGAGCTGTCAGTCTTGTGTGACTGTCGGTAGCGTCCAGAGGAACCAGAGTGAGACAGTCCGTGTGAAGAAAAGACGGAGGAGGAAGAAGAGTAAGGAGAACCATAGTCCGAATCTTCCTCAGAGGAGGACGTATATCTAGGTCTGAAGGAAGTTGGTTTGTAATTAGTCTGAGGTTTGTAGGTGAAGGCAGGGCGGCCGGCAGGCGGGGCCTCATAGGAGTAACCTGAGTGCTGGGGGCGAGAGAGAGTGGCGTGGGTCAGGTCCAAGGAGGACAGGCAAGCCAAGATGCAGTCTGTTCAGAATAACTTGACGGAGAAGCTCAGCCCACTCCCCTTCAGAGACCAATAGTCATGTGCATTCTCCTCTAATGAACACCAATTACATGCGTTGGTAGGAGCAGAGGGGAGGAGCTGAAATATATTCAAGCAATGGCGTGCTTTGGAAGGACGTTGGGAGGGGCTTACAGCCGAGCCATCAAGGTAATATGAACAGACTGTTGTCAAAATCAGAAAGGAAATAACAGCAGACGCAAGACAGTTTCATCTTTTCTCACATGCACTCAGAACGTTGTCCTCCACCTCCACGAGACAGAAAGAAAGGAAAGTCATGCATGAAATGCGAATTTCACCATTTTGTTACGGTAAAAATGCATCAAGATATTTTTCCACTCCCCCGCATCTCGTTTTATTCACTAGCGGCTCTTACCTCACAGCGTAGGGAGTGTTTACAAATAACAAGCAGAGGAAATAAAACTCCCTCCCTTGCACACCAAGAACAGCAACCGAGAACAAACACCTACCTCCATTTTTTCTAGATTATTTTAGATTGCATGCACACATTTTTATCAAAGCTTTATATCTTCCTGGGTTGCCACTCCCAGCTATGCATGTGAAGCAAGAATAACGAAATAGCAAAACATGTGTCAAGGAAATGAAACTAACAAAGCTCTTCCAGTAATTCATTAATGCCAAGTCACTTTATAAAACACGGGAGGAGGAGGACATCGCGGAAAATCTATTTAAAACAAAACTCCCTCAGTTCATGCACACTACAGTCTGTACACTTGTGCAGGAGAAGACAGTAAAGGAAGAGTGCTGGACAGAGCCTGAAGAACGGTATTTGTGTATGTGTATATATGTGTGTGTGTGTGTGTGTGTGTGTGTGTGTGTGTGTGTGTGTGTGTGTGTGTGTGTGTGTGTGTGTGTGTGTGTGTCTATACCTATGAATACAAAGTCTTATGTATGTCGGGTAATAAAACTCGACCCACGTTGATACAGTAGCAAGGAAGGTAGGACAAGAAATCACTCCTTCTCGCATTCCCTGATTATCCAAACTAATGAGCCTAAGTGTAATATCAGCGGGCGGCAGGTAATATGAGGAGATACAAGTAGGTAGGAGGCCCTCACCCCTGCAATAACACAGCATCACCTTGACAATATCACAAACCAATGCCCGAGTGTGGTATGTAGGGTGAGAATAGTTTCCTAAGGGATTTCTCCTTGTATTACTCTTTGGTTTCCTATCCTATCACCTGCCTGGGTTATGTAATGTGGTGGTGGTGGTGGTGGTGGTGGTGGTGGTGGTCTAGTATCGGTGAAGGTGTCTTGGAAAAAGTATTACACAGTGCTGAATACAAAGTACAGCGCGTGTGGCCGAGAAGCATACTGATGGTTTAATGGGTGTGGCAACTGTGTGTGTGTGTGTGTGTGTGTGTGTGTGTGTGTGTGTGTGTGTGTGTGTGTGTGTGTGTGCAAGAAAATATGTTAGTGTCGTTGCTGACAGACATACACCCAACCAATTTGTACAAAAGAGAGAGAGAGAGAGAGAGAGAGAGAGAGAGAGAGAGAGAGAGAGAGAGAGAGAGAGAGAGAGAGAGAGAGAGAGAGAGAGAGAGAGACAAGGCAAGATTATGTACAATTTTTACAATATAAAATAAAAGAAAAAAAACCTGAGGAAGAAGTAAACACACATACACACAAACACATAAAGATGATGCAAAAGACAGGCACTAGAAGACACGTTTTTGAGGTTTCAGTAGTAGTAGTAGTAGTAGTAGTTATAATAGTAGTAGTAGTTGTAGGAAGAGGAGGACAAATATCAATAACAGGAGTAATAATAGAAGGAGGAGAGTCATGGTGGTGGTGGTGGTGGCTGCTGTGGTGGTGGTGGCTGCTGTGGTAGTGATAAGAGGTATACCTGTACATAAATATCTTACCTGGGGAGCCACACCGAGCATCTTGAGGGAGGGGGGAACGTTGAGGGTGCGTGGGAGCCTGATGTGACCGAAGTTAGCGGAGAACGCGCGGCACCACACACCGAGGTAGTCGACGTCGAACACGGTGAGGTCAGCAGGAAGGGTGATGACTATGGTCTTGCCGTCGTACTTCTTCAGAGGCTCTTCAGACCCATTCTCATCAGGCACCACCGTCCCGCTGTTATCAGGACGCGACCCCTTGCCGACCCAGAAGTAGGCGTCTGTGAGGGTGAGAAGGGAGTGAGAGGAAAGGGAGAAGGGAGGGAGAGGAGAGGGAGAGGGGAGTGAGGGTTTAACGAAGAGGGTAAGAGGAGAGATGGTTAGTATGATTGGATTCCATTGGTGAGGGTCCATGAAGGAAGACTGTTTGGGTTTCGTTGTATATAGTTCTTGTTGTGAAGGAATGAGGGTGAAGGAATGCAAGTTTGAGGGTGAAGGAGAGAGGGTGTGGTTGCGGTATTGTTTGTGTGGTGAGAGTGAAGGGTGAGGGAGAGGAAGCTGAAAGTTCATCTTCATTATTACCCTTCCCATCTTACCTCTTTCCTTCTATGGTATTTCCTTCGTCTTAACTTTGCCAAACCCACTTATTCCCTCGTTTCCTTCGTCTTGTCCTTACCCTTCCTTCCTAGGACCCTTTCTTTCCTCCCCTTTTATAACTTTGTGCGCATTCTTTCTTCCTTCCATTTTCTTTCCTCCTTTAGATGACTTTTCTTCCTTCCTTTTACCTTGCCATCTTTCTCTCCTATTCGCATTGATTTCCTAGCCTCCTCATCTTCCTCTTTCAACTTTCCTCTTCATCATTTCTACTCGCTTTCACACACTAACTTTCCCGCATCCTCCTATTATTACTACCAGCCTCCATCGTTAACTTATTTGCCCAAGGCCTTCTGTCCTTCCACTCGCTGATAGACACCATCCATGCCTTCCTACCTAACTTTTCCCTCATTTTTTTCCCCTCACTCATTTGTTTCTTCCTTTCCTTTTCTCTCTTCTGCACAATAACACTACTCTCGTACAAGCTTTCTCTTTTTAGTTTCTTCGTCTATATCTATTCCATGCACTTCCCTCAGATCTATACCTATTATTTTTCTCCCTCACTCACCAGGCGCCTGTCCGTCATAGCTGAAGTTAGGAATGAGGAAGGTTTGGGCGTCTACTACCACCACGCGATCAGAGCTGAGGCCGTGCTGGAAGGTGGGCAGGGCGTCGACCTTCTGAGGGCGTGGGTAGTCTAGGCTGCTGCTCATCATCGTGTGCCCGAAGTCAATCTGAAGAGCCATGGTAAAGGAGGAAGAAAATGATATGCGAGGTTAAGTCGAGTTGCGAGGGTGTGTTTAGGTGTTCGGTTTGTATGCGTGTATTTGTGATTTGACTTTTTCTTGTGTGTGTGTGTGTGTGTGTTTTATATATATTTTTTTTATACTAGTCTATATTCATACATTAAATTTAGCTTTTTTTATTCCCACGAAAGACTGACGGACTTAATTTATTTTATGCTAACATTCCTTTTCGCTCTATTATTAATTAACATTTTTTTACCACTCCATTTATGTTACTCACCCCTCCCCCCTCTCTTTCTCCCCCTTTTCCTCCATCTACTTTTCTCCCTTTCCTTTCTTTTCCTGTGCATCTTTTTTTCCCCTTCTCTTCCCTCTACTACCCTTTTTTTCCCCTTCTCTTCCCTCTACTGCCCTTTTCTCCCTCTTAGCTCCCCAACCCTCCTTGGTGGACTCACGGAGTAGGCGCGGCACCAAATAGAGATCCATTTGATGTCCTTCAGTGTCTTTCCCTCCGGCAGAGTCAAGGTCACGTCTTTGTTCCTGTACGCCCCCAGCGGCTGGAGCCTGTAAGTGAGGTCATAAAGGGTCACATGAGGATATGATTTTAGGTTTTCTGTTAAGTTAGAATATTGAAAGTGAATTGCATTATGTAGGTAAAAAGGTAATCACTTGATTAATACAAAATGTGTTAAGAGACTGTAGCGAGTAAAAGGCAACTGTACGAGGAGAGGTTAGGATGGAGTCCCTTTAACAGACAGAAGATAAAAGAAAATAAATGAACAGTGTGTTTTAGGGATGTACGAGTATTATGAAGAGATTAATCGAGAAATACAAGGTTTGAAGCATTGTCATAAATAATGCATACATGTATATAACACTTACAAAATACAAACACAAAATATATAAATATATATATATATATTATTTATGTCGCTTTGAACAAACACTCGCTCTTCTTCCTGACTCTCAAACATTGGTCGAGTCGTTTTCTATATGAATGATCAACACAAGTGAAGTGAAGTGAAGTGAAGTGAAGTGAAGGGAAATGGCTCCTCGGCCAGGACTACTGACCCTCCGTTCTCGTCCGGGATGATGAAGCCGTTGTCGCTGGGTTGCGAGGTCGAGCCGGCGTAGAAGAAGGCGTCTGGAAGGAGGACAAGTAGATGCAATGATACCTTCGTCCCTTGGGTGTTGTTTTCACTCATTTAACCACACTGGCACCTAAGCTTATTCAATAATTCATCCACCTTGTCTTGAGTTACACGTGTGCTTCAATCATAATCTTTCAGTGTATTGCTAGCGAGGAAATAGCCTAATGCAACCAACGCCGTCCGCTACCCAGCCCGCCCGCCCGCTATGCTCCACCGCATCCCACGCCCACCGCCCTCTACAGGTCTGCGGCGCTCTAACTTCCCATACAAAGTTTTAAATGTGTGCTAATTAAAACCTGAGCACCTGTGTGATGGGATGGTTCACGATGGTTCAGTAGAGGCGCGGGTGAGGCTTCAAGGCTTCACATTGCGGCTCGAGACGTGTGAATAGAGACCTGTGACGCATTTTCTTTACCTTCACGTGTCATCATACTTAGTGAGAGAAAATGTAATACAAGCATGAACAACGGGATACAAACCGAGTGAAACTTAATACTGAAGGTCTCAACAAAACATTGACCGCCCCACCAGCAGAGTGACGGTGCGCGGGGGTGGCCATGACGCAGACGAAAAAAATATTTAAACCTGCCTTGGGAGAATATGTAAAAAAGAAGAAGAAAAAAAAAGGCGCACCAAGAAACGGAAGCTAATTATGTGCGTCTTTTAAAATGAGAATATGTAGATCCGTTTAAGAGAGTTTCCGCTAAATCAGTTATCCTCGCTCAGGTCCACAACACCAGCCAACCACTGGAAGGAGAGGGAGAGGGAGAGACAGACAGACAGACCCATCCCATCCCTTCCTATCCCTTCCACACGCTCATCTGCCTCACTGAACGAAAAAAAGGGAGAATAGTAATAGACGCCAAAGAGCTGGAAATAAAGGGAAGAAATGGAGGAAAAGAAGAAAGAATGGTGTACAGGAATGAAAGGAGAAGGGAATGGGATGGAGGTAATGGGGTTTAGTGAAGTGTTATGGGTAGCAGCAATGGAGGGAGAGACAGGGTGATGGAGAGACTGTATAGAGGGAAGGGAAATAGGGTTTGGGTGGAGGAAAGAGCGTAGTGGTGGTGAGGAAAACAACGTGGGAAAAGAAATTGACGATCATCTTTTAAAAGTCTTGATACAATTACCCAGCCAAGGAAAGAAGGGAGGAAGGGAGGAAGGGAGGATGGGAGGAAGGGAGGAAAGGAGGGAAAGATGCAGATAACATTAACAGAGACAAAATACGAGGAAAAAACGTGAACAAAACAAGGCACACAACACCCTAATGCCAGAAATGATTTACTGTAAAAGTTGAAATGAGATGAAACTGAACGCGAAGTGAAAGTTGATGTAAAAAAGACTGAAAACAAACAATGGAGATGTGTACAAGTCCGAAGGAAGTATTATAGACGTGAATAAAATATAAAAAAGAAAACTTGATGTAGATATAATAAATGTAAACGAAAGTAAAGCAAAATGACAAAATTAAAATGACAATGAAATACCTCAAAATATACGAAATT
>JAPQNM010000049.1:8532286-8537286 GCA_029783475.1 Metacarcinus magister
GAAAATGAAATAAAAGAAGGAGGATCTAGATAAAATGACGATAAGGAGGAGGAGGAGGAGGAGGAGGAGGAGAAAGGAACTAATCAATTAATGGGAAGAAGCATAAACAAAAGAAACATTCCAGAAGCTATAGATCAGTACTTAATCAAGGTCTGGAGGAAAAGGTCAAGCGGAGGCTCTTCTTTGTCCTAATTGTGTGTGTGTGTGTGTGTGTGTGTGTGTGTGTGTGTGTGTGTGTGTGTGTGTGTGTGTGTGTGTGTGTGTGTGTGTGTGTGTGTATAAAAGATAAATAAATACAGCCAAATTCTTGTGCTAATTCAAACTCGCTCAAGATAATTACAGTAGATCAAAAAGGCATTGTAGTCGTCTCGGTTCATTTATTTATTGAACATTTTTTTCCCCTGGTGGAGGTTAGGAGCAACGACTCAAGCGGCGCCGGCTGGTAACAAGGAAAAATGCCGCTCTCAAGGCGACGAATTTCTGTTTATATATATTTTTTTCCTTATTATTATTACCACGCATGGACTTCTGCTGCGCCGTCGATGCTTTGTGAGGAAGACTGGCTTGCATCGCGCCCTTGAGTATATATATAAGAAAAAAAAATATAACTTGATATACGAAGTACAAATATTAAGGAAAGAAAATAATAATGAGTGGAGTTAAAATCAAAATTAAACGAGATGGAAGAAAATAAGTTTTAGCGAATAGAATTGAAGCTTCACAAACAAATCTTTTAAATTAATACTTCCACCCGTTATACCTATCGATTCCTACGGAATTTTAACGCACAATAATTAAGTTCACAACAATACGTATATAACAACATTTAAAAGCAACACTATGGTTTTATTTTATTCAATTCAAAACTACAATCATTTCGTCTATATTGAAAAACATTTACCAGGACATCTAAAGGTACTATTCCTTTGAACCAGTCACAAACACAGGTAGAGACAATTACGACACCCAGGTAGGGAGAGCGATATATAGATCGCTATAGATAAATAAAGAGTGAGGGAAAACAAAAAGCGACTGACTCACTCACTCACCGACTCCTCTACCATCAAATATCCATTAAAAATTGTGAGGGGAGAATAGACGTGGCAGGTAGGTATTGCATTAAGCACACCTGGTCTCAATGAAAGAGGGGCGAGTGTGTACCTGTCTGACATGGCATGGAGACTACAAAGAACAGGTCTACCTCAGATCAAGTCTACGAGTGGGAGGCAGTGAACCTGGTCTCAATAGGAGAGAGAGAAGGAGGGAGGGGGAGAAAGTCTACCTCGATCTAGTATACCAGACTAGCGAGAAAGATAGATAAAGAGATAGATAGAATAAAGGTGTTTTTAGGTAAGGTAGGAAAGGTGTGTGGTTAAGAGAGACTGGCTTGTGGTTAAGAAGTTGTGGCAATGAACTCAAACAACCTATTGCCTCTTACATTATACGAAGGGTGTGTGAGAGGGGAGGGTGAGAGGGGAGAGAAGGGTCAGAGTGTATGGGAGGTAGAAGAGGTGGGGGAAAGAGGAAGGGGAGATTGGTAGGAGGGGGTTAGGGGTTATAGACAAAGGGGCTGAATGGGCGGTGTGGAAAGGGGAGTGAAATTATGGAAGAGGGGAGGAGAGGTGGGGTTGGGGAGGGTGAATGCCTAAAAAAAAAGAGGTAAATGTAAGTATGTATGTGAAGGGGAAAAAAAGAGGGTTATTGTGACAGGGAGAATAGGATGCGTGGAAATGGAAAAGGAATGGAATGGGAGGGAAAATGAAGAAATGGGAAGGTGAACTCACAGAAAAAAATAATAAATAAATAAATAAAAATAGAGCAGAGTTAGAATAAAAGAAAAAACAGCTTAGGAATAAGTGGAAATAGAAAATGAAAATGAATAGAAAACGAAGCGAAAAGAAAGGAAAGAGATTGATATTAGAAAAAAAGGGAAAGGAAGGAATTGAAGGGAGAGGAAGGGAAGGAAGGGGAGGGAAGAGGAGGGGAATTAAATGACAATGGAAGAGAAGGTTACACTACTGATAGGGAAAAGGAAAGGGGAGAAAAAGAATTGAGAAAGAGAGAGAGAGAGAGAGAGAGAGAGAGAGAGAGATGGAAACCGAACAATCCAGTCACACTTTCACTCACTTTCTCTACCTGCCCACGCCAAGGTCCGTCCGTCTCTCTCTCTCTCTCTCTCTCTCTCTCTCTCTCTCTCTCTCTCTCTCTCTCTCTCTCTCTCTCTCTCTCTCTCTCTCTCTCTCTCTCTCTCTCTCTCTCTCTCTCTCTCTCTCTCCAGGGTCATCTCCAAGGTTCATGGTCTACATTAAAAAAAAAAAAATATTCAATTATTCTAAACACGATGCAGACGGGCAAGCTTAGAAGAGAGGAGGAGGAGGAGGAGGAGAAGGATTAACACATACGAACACAAAGCAACAACAAACAGCAGCAGACCTATTGGCCCTTACGAGGCTATTTATACTAAACTACATGATCGGATATAAAGTGAGAGGCATAGAACAGGAAAGGCAAAGGCTCCTCCCCACCCACCCAAGACTGGCAGGAAAAGTAGAAAACCACGCAGCATATGAAAAATTTAATGGAATTTTGATAGGAATAAGCTAAGAACTATTACTACTACTTCTACTATTACTACTACAGGTGACCATCACTAATCCGGCAACCACGGGACCTTAAGACAGCTGGATTTTCGAATTTTCTGGATTAGTGAGGTGCTGTATATGTTGTAGCAGAAAATTACTACAGTTCTTAATTAACTTATCATTCTTTAACATCTTCCTCATTTTCATCACTGCTTTCTTCTAAATAATGATAAATGAGAAGGAATGCCTGTTTGCTGTCGGAAGTGTGAGCATACAGCTGATTCTAGGTACAGCGCCATCAAAACATAAACGGCGCCTCCCGAAAACAGTGGCGCGTCAACTCGGGAAATTCGAAACTGCACTCCGAAATTCATGCCCGAAAACTGATGGAACCGGATTATTGATTGCCGGATAAGTGATGGTCAACCTGTACTACTACCCAAGCAAAATAAATGTACCAGACTACTCGACCAAAAACTAAACCTAACCTAACCTAACCTTTATCAATAACTCTGACAAGTTGGGTACATTTCTCAGCCCGGCAAGATTATTTTTAAAAACCCACAATACACTTTTTATACCTTACACAACTTTTTCTTTTTTTTTGTAATACGAGGACCAGAAATGCACGCAGACCCACCAGTGAACTAGAAAGTTTTGATATACATAAAACTTTTCTAATTTAACATTGAAGGCACGTCATATGAACCCAACCAATTTGCGAGTGATTTAAACTACCAATGCTGACTGAGCATTAAATCGATGGATGTTATGATTCCTGGATCCTTTTTCTTATTCACTGCAGAAAGAAGGAGGAGGAGGAAGAAGAGGAAGAGGAGGAAGAGGAGGAGGGATATGGATCGTTTTAATTATTTTTCTCACTTCTTTTCTTCACTTTCATCAATTATTCATCTTCTTCCTATTAAATTTCCGTATCTTCCAATTTTTTTTTATATAGTTTTTTCGATTCCGTTATTTCTTGTATATATATTTTCTTTTATATGTGTGTTGGAGTTGTATTTTCTTTATCTTTCGTCCTTAACAACTGTACCCATGAAATCCATATTAAGAATCTCTCTCGCTCTCTCGCTCTCTCTAGCTCTCTAGCTCTCTAGCTCTCTCGCTCTCTCTAGTAGGTCATCCTTACCCAATTATGGAAAAGCTAATATATTGATAGCTCACCACAACCCACCCTTCCCCCCCCTCTCCCCCCCGCAAATGGAGGGAAGAGGGTGAGGGGAGGAAAGGGGGAGAGGGGAAAGGGAGAGTAAACAAGACGAATAAGGCAAAGAAAGGAAAGAATAGACAACGCAGCGAGTGGGGAAAATAAGAAGACAAGACACAAAGAAGAAGTAGAACAGGAAAGAAAAAAAATATATACAAGAAAAACAAGAATAAGAAGACAAAGAAGAAAGAAAAAAATATATATATAGATTACCAATAAACTGATAATAAAAGAAAAATGTTAAGAGATAATTATAAAAAGAACAAAAACAAAACAAAAACACGAGAAACTAAACACACGAACAGATTGAAGAGAGAGAGAGAGAGAGAGAGAGAGAGAGAGAGAGAGAGAGAGAGAGAGAGAGAGAGAGAGAGAGAGAGAGAGAGAGAGAGAGAGAGAGATCGGAAACCAGAAGAATGCAGGCAAATGAGAACAAAAGGAGGAAGATAGATAAAAAAAAGAATAACAAAAAGGAGTAACTAGTGTAGAGAGAGAGAGAGAGAGAGAGAGAGAGAGAGAGAGAGAGAGAGAGAGAGAGAGAGAGAGGGTGGACCACGAACATTCAAATAAAACAAAATAAGAAGTAAAGGAACGAACACTGCAGCCGAGGTCAAGGACAGAAGCGAGCGTCTCTGATTGGCTAAAACTAGGTCATGTGGGAGTCCGTTTGACCTATCCCGAGAGAGAGGAGGGAGGGAGGGAGGGAGGGAAGGAGGGGTGGAGGAGGTAGGAGGAAGAAGGGAGGGAGTAGGGATGGAGGAGGGGGTGGATGGAGGGAAGGGATGGAGGAGGGAAGAGAGGAGAGATGGAGGAAGGGAGGAAGGGGTGGAGGAGGGGAGAGGTAGTGGAGGGTAGGGTAGCAGGGAGAAGGAGGAGGAGGAGGAGAAGAAGGAGGAGGAGCAGAAGGCAAATAAAGATAGGAAACTGTACACACACACACACACACACACACACACACTATAACCAATATAAAATGTAATAAATCTGATCTTTCCATCCATTAACACTCTAGTCAGACCTCTAAGGGTAGCCAATAAAATACCCATCCTAACATAGCCCTTTGCACCCCCCCCCCTCAAGGCTGACAAGGGGAAACTAACAAGGGGAAACTCTTATATATATTACCACTCATAAATTTCCTAACTCCACCTTTACCATTAATCATATGAGAATGGAAACTGAAGGGATAGTAA
>JAPQNM010000049.1:8542286-8562286 GCA_029783475.1 Metacarcinus magister
CTCACATTTCCCCGTCACTTTACCCTCCATTCCCCCTTCCAATCTCCTTTCCCCTCCACAGCATACCCTCCCCTACTTTGCCCTGACCTACCCTACCCTACCCACCCCTGCCCTGCCCCAGTGGACCCGCTCAGGCGTGCCAGGTGACCCACACCCCCAAGGTCACCCCCAAACTCAGGGGTCACTTTCTCTCTACGGATGAAGGGAATAATGCTGCTGCTGTTGGTGTTACTGGTCGGAATGCGGTCGAATGTTGAGGTTGCAGAGTATAAGGAACGGTGAGGGGACGGTGCAAGGTGAGGGGTGGATGAGGTTGGTACTAGGGGAGTGTAGGGGGTGTAGGGAGCGGCGGGAGGGAGGAGGGACTGCAGTGTGTGGGGGAAGAAATATAGGGTCGTCTAGATGGGTTGTCTAAGGGTCAATTGTTGTGTGGAGGTGGTTTAAGGGGTGTGTGTGTGTGAGGATTAGAAGCAAGGGTCTGGCTGGGGTTACTAATCTAAACATGGGGTGGGTCTGGAGGGGTCATGATAGAATTTCAAAGATTAAAAATTTTAATTAAACTTTAGCTTCTCTATCAGTATATTGGAAGCCGTTTTTTTTTCTTTCAATCTAGTTCCAGGCATCATTACAGTAATCATAACAACGAACGATCAGAATTATAAGGATTGCATATGATCAGGGGCAAGGAGACATCATTTTGGACAGGCGAAAGAAGAGAAGAGAAGAGATTGGGAGCTGCTGGTCTAAGGAGTGAGTAAGAGTTAAAGTCTAGTTATACCACTTGCAGCTCACACCACCACCACCACCACCACCACCACCTGGCACTAACTCCACCACCTCCACGAGTACTCCACCAAAATCATCATTCTGTTTTACAACCACCACATGTACTAGCTCACCAAACACTAATGTTAACAGTCTGCACCAACTAAACCACCCACTCACAGCCCATTTGTTAGGCATCTTTGTGTGTACGCAACGAATGACCCGTGTAATTGTAGGTGACCTCTATTGACCTCCATCCAGAGAGCCACACGCGCACGTTCACCCTACATCATGAAGGTGAATGAAAAAATGAACTAAGTAGCTGGAGGTGCAGTCAGTTTTATTAATTCTATTTTTTGCATCAGAATGAATAGGCTTTGCATAATTAATTATATTTTACCCAGAGTAACAGGTAGGGCGCAGGTGTGTGTGTGTGTGTGAGTTGGGGGTAAAATACCGGCGGGGGACCTGGGTATAATACAGGGGGGGGGGCACAGGTGAGACAGGGGGTAGTAGGTTTAATTGCAGAGTGTGACTGACTAACCGATTGATTCTCACTCATTATCTCTCTCTCTCTCTCTCTCTCTCTCTCTCTCTCTCTCTCTCTCTCTCTCTCTCTCTCTCTCTCTCTCTCTCTCTCTCTCTCTCTCTCTCTCTCTCTCTCTCTCTCTCTCGTAAACAGGTTAAAATGCTTAGGGTACATTTCTTTTTATCCTAAAAATATTATCTGCTTAATATTTTAATTGATCAATACAAAAACGTGAACATAATTCATAAAACTGAAAAGGATTAATTTATTTTGAAGCAACTTTTTATCATATAACTAAATTATTCTAAGCCCTCCGTGCTTGAAGTTTTTGATATACAATTCCTTTCCAACAGGTAAATTAATTCATGGCAATCAGGCTAAAATAATTATATAAAAAAAAAAAAAAGTTATCTAATCTTGAAATAAATTATCAAAAAAAAAAAATGTGAGGAGAGAAGAGAGAAGAGAGAGAGAGAGAGAGAGAGAGAGAGAGAGAGAGAGAGAGAGAGAGAGAGAGAGAGAGAGAGAGAGTCCATTGAGTTACGGTCACACTAGTATAGTTTCAACAGCATTCAAGCCTCGTAACTGTATCGGACAGCGGGCGTCTGTATGAGTGACACGGGCGGCAATGGCATCGATGGAGGTCAGGTTGAGGGCAGGAAGGGTGACATGGGGTGACGGGCCGCTGATCAAGACGGACACCGCTCCTCCATCCGCGGCAGGGGACAAACAGGGTGAGGAGGAATCATCAGGAAGAAATATCCTATCAATCAATACATCCTAAGGGCAAGGCTACAGTGTGGTGGCGCTGAACGTGTTGGGAGGACGCGTGTGACACCATTACAGAATAACCTTCAGGATGTCTAAGGAAACTGGAGAGATTATCGAGGGAACACTTAAAAGCGACGTAGGAAGCATTGTTGAGGTGACGCCGCGTGAGACGGATTAACCTCGTGCCCTTCAGGTGGTCGGAGCAATTAGAGTCACCCAGGAGCTCGCCCTTCCGGAGGTTGGCAGTTTCACTCATTACACAAAGTGATCCTGATACACTGAACGATCTGACCTTGAAGATGTTGGAGAAACCGAGGAAAGTTAGCAAGTGAAGCGCGACGGATTGAAGATATAATATACACTTACTCACTTCCCGACCTTCACACTCTCAGGGAAACGGAAGAATTAAGTTTTAATCGTTTCTAAGATTTCGAAAGCGTCATTAAGTATATTGGAGGATGTGTCAGGCCGATAAAAGGAGAGCGTGGCCTTGCTCAATGACATATACCTTGCGTTAACCTTGAACGTAATATCAAGGCACCTCGACAGCTTGTAATCCCACCCTCTTTGAAATCCTCCTCCCATTTTCTGTTTAGTGCGCGGCATTCAGCAAGATTTTTTTCCCCCCTTGCTAATCTATACAACAAAGACGAAATAAAAGAAAATTGTAAACAGTGTCGCTCACAATCTTCGGACACAATAGATGTACCAAACAACCTTCATGTTGTTGAGGAAACTACGACAATCACCTTATTAACCTTTCCAGGGGGTGATGCGGGGGGGGGGGGAGGGGTGGAGGAGAGAGTTGCTACCGGTGCAAATCAACATTATTACGAGGAAGGGAAGTGTTATCATTACATTTACCAAGCGACCTTCGTGCTAGAGGCGGAAGTACGAACCACCACCCTCACCTGGACGTACAATGACTCGATGTTACGGTGTGGACAGGTGTTGCAAATCTTCTCAGTAACACTTTACCGGAAGAGTTTAAAAAATGTTCAACGTGTTTACCTTTTAACAGCTTATCTATTTTTTTTCTCGTATTTTTTGAGGCATCGAACACAGCGGGGAGAGAGAGAGAGAGAGAGAGAGAGAGAGAGAGAGAGAGAGAGAGAGAGAGAGAGAGAGAGAGAGAGAGAGAGAGAGAGAGAGAGAGAGAGAGAGAGTGTGGAGGACCGTAAATGGAGAGCAATGAACACGGCAACACGTCCATCAGAACCTCATCAATATTCAGTACGGCTCAGTATGGCTGCTGCTGCTCCTCCGCCCCTGTTCTGCCTGCCTGCCTGCCTGCCTGCCTACCTGCCTGCAGCTCACCTGATACACAAGCACAGGTGATACGGTCTAAATGATGAAGAATAACTCAATTTGCATCAGAACCATGAAAACGTAAACCGACTATCCATCGCTCCCAATTCATGCATCATAATTTCCTCCACCTCACTAGTTTTTTTTTCTTTTTTTCCCCATGTATTGTTTTCCTCCTCGGTTTATTTGTCTTTCCTTTCTTCTCCGTATCGATCCATATAATTCACCGACCTTCACATCCACGGCTTCATAATAATTAATGAGGTTTTGAAATTATCGAGAGAAATAAAAATATAAATGTGGTTCCTCTCGCATTACAACGACGGCCAAAATCCTGCCGCGTCACCATGCCTGTGTGTGATGCAAACTACTGAAAAAACATTCGACTCCTTCCTCCTGCAGCAATAACCGCAGCGAGGGTGTGGCGTTGGTGTGGTGACTTAACAAGGTGTTTATGAGGCAAAGGCAACGGGAGGCAATAGTTATTTTTTGTGTGTGATTGCTCTTTAACCACCTTTCTCCGCCCTCCATGACCCTCCTCCTCCTCCTCCTCCTCCTCCTGTTGATGCCCCTCCGTAGTTGTTGCTCAAAAGGAACCACCAGCCTAGGGTACCATTACAAGACTCCAAAAACTGTAAAGTGTGTTCCTGTGTGCGGTTATGGAAATTCCCCTTTCTCTCTCTCTCTCTCTCTCTCTCTCTCTCTCTCTCTCTCTCTCTCTCTCTCTCTCTCTCTCTCTCTCTCTCTCTCTCTCTCTCTCTCTCTCTCTCTCTCTCTCTCTCTCTCTCTCTTACTCTCTCACAAATCGACTCAAACTAAAAGCTATTACACACACACACACGCAAAAACAAAAACAAAAATAAATAAAGGAGACCGTAAGACGATCGCAACAGAATACACGTAAAAGCAGGACCGGAAAGCGCTTTAAAAGTACAAATAAATCAAGTCCTGAAAGCACCACACACACACACACACACACACACACACACACACACACACACACACACACACACACACACACACACACGCACCAGGAACCATCACTCAAACTTCCACGAGCTGGCCAAGAGTTACCAGGAACCACGCAAGTACGAGCACGAGCACGACCACGAAAAGCAACGTAAATCACTCCTGTAACCTTGCAAGTGCCAGGAACAGCCAACAACAGCAGTAGAAGGAACGAACAATATCAAAATAGAAGCGGACCCCAGAGAATGCCTTGCGGAACACCTCGTAGCGGGATGTGGAGCAGTGGTGAAGTGCGGAACATCTGGTTCGTGACATAACATCCACTGTGCTGCACGTAACATCAAAAAGGAATGTAATAATAGCATGTAACGGGGCCAAGCAGTGCAAGGTGTGACAGATGGCGTGTGCGTGCGTGTGTGCGAGTGCGTGTGTGCGTGTGTGCGTGTCTCTCTCTCTCTCTCTCTCTCTCTCTCTCTCTCTCTCTCTCTCTCTCTCTCTCTCTCTCTCTCTCTCTCTCTCTCTCTCTCTCTCTCTCTCTCGATGGGAGGAGACTAGGAAAAAAATTACCAAGGATGCAAAAAAAATTGTAGATAAAGAAAGAAAAAAAGGAGAAACTATTGTCACATGAAGGCCAAGTTAATCAACAAATTTCCTGCCTTCCTTTTGTTTTCACACATACACACACACACATACCCACCCACACACACACACACACGTATCCCTCAAACACCAACTAAATTCTAATACTATTGACGTCTTCGCTTCCCTCTCCTTCAGCTTCAGAGGGGAAAGACCTACAGTACGACACTTTCCCCGCCGGCAGCACGTAAACAACCAACTCCGCTGCCAGACCACAGATACATAAAAAAGGGTGATTATTTTAACGATGTAACTGGAGGTAATAGTGGTGGTGGTGGTGGTGAGAAATAGTGATATAATATTTACTAGTATTGTATTCTATATCTTTTCTTTGCCTGTGGATAGAATAGTAAGCTAAGAGTAGGAAAAATTTGGTTGATTCTAATTAATATGGTTGTGAAGTCCTACACGAGAGGGAGAGAGAGAGAGAGAGAGAGAGAGAGAGAGAGAGAGAGAGAGAGAGAGAGAGAGAGAGAGAGAGAGAGAGAGAGAAAAAGAACACCATTTTCTCTATCTAAACAATACACATTGATCAAAACACAAACTACTAACGAACACTTTGAAAAAATACGCAGAGGTACCCAGGCAGGCAAACAAACGGACAAACAGACACAGACAAAGCGACGAAAAATATATAAATACACTAAACAAACATTTCAACACATTCCAGAAAAAAAAAATTAAAAATAGAAATAGCATCCGTCACTTTTAGATAACAATAACAAAGAAAAAACAAAATATGCTTGTTTAAATTTCACATATATTGTTTAAATTAATTCCAGCATAGTCTCCCCCTCTTCCCATACTTTCAATACTTCAACCCTCAGCAGCCCTGTCCTCCTCCTTATTACACATTAACGATAGGGCGTCCTTAACATATTAAAAGTATAATTATTCAAGTCCATTTAGATTTTACCTTTTCCCAATACCTCTTAACCACCTCCCTGTTGATCTTAAGAGGATGAGAATTTGTGTGTCAGGGTTGTTTAGTGGCTGTACGTAGAGGGATGAAGGAGAGGAAGAGTGAAGGAGGAAGGAAGAGTGAGGGAGGAAGGAAGAGGTGAAGGGGGAAGGTAAAGGGTGGATAGCCAAGGTAGAGGAAAACCAAAGAGGAAGAGAGAAAGGTGATGAAAAAGAATGGAGAGAAAGGAGATTGGTTGGAAGACAATGGAGGAAGTGAATGCAGGAAGAATGAGAAAGAAGATAATGATAATGCTAGTGGGTGGAGGGCAAGGGTGCAGGAGAATAATAGAGAAAGAGAGGAAGTCTGAAAGAGGCTGACGGAAGGCGGAAGAAAAGGAGCGAGATCTTGCTTCATGCAGCCACTGATTAGAGAGAGAGAGAGAGAGAGAGAGAGAGAGAGAGAGAGAGAGAGAGAGAGAGAGAGAGAGAGAGAGAGAGAGAGAGAGAATGTTAAGTGGCCTGTCGACTGCCATTCACGTCTATCTGCCCACAGCAAAACCCGTGGCCAACCTAACTTACTTTCCCTCGACAACCAAAGAAGAAAGTGAACTCTCTCTCTCTCTCTCTCTCTCTCTCTCTCTCTCTCTCTCTCTCTCTCTCTCTCTCTCTCTCTCTCTCTCTCTCTCTCTCTCTCTCTCTCGATTTACTGTGTCAAAACAAGGCTGTAAACAAGAGTATATTATAGACATTCACCGAGAGAGAGAGAGAGAGAATATATTATCTATCACTTATGCTTTGTTATAGTTTCTCTCTTCTTTCTCTTCTTTCTCTTCCTCCTCCTCCTCCTCTTCCTCCTCCTTTTCCTCTTCCTCCTTCTTCCCTTCCTCTTCCTCCTTCTTCTCTTCCTCTTCCTTCTTCTCTTCCTCTTCCTCCTTACCTACACCAACATGTTTCCCACACACGACTTAACAAGGTGCTGATGATGATGATGATGATGAGACAAAAAAAAAGAGGAACAGGAAGAGGAAACAAGTAAAGGAAACAAGTAAAGGAAAAAAAAGCTGGAAGTAAAAGTAAATAAAGTATAGACAAATCAGAACACCAAACTTTTTTTTTTCTTCCCTTTTAACTAATTATTTTAACCTTTAATTCCGAGGACTTGTGTATATATAAGTGACTGGAAAAACACACACACACACACCACACACACACACACACCACACACAACACACACACACACACAGAGAAAAAACTAAATTATCTGCATAAATCAGGTTAAGAAAAATATGAAAGAGAGAGAGAGGAGAGAGAGAGAGAGAGAGAGAGGAGAGAGAGAGAGAGAGAGAGAGAGAGAGAGGGGGGGGGAAACATTGTAAAGGGTCAAGGCCAAGACATAGGAAACGGAAGAGGAAGAGTTGAATAAAAGGAAGAGTAGGAGGAGGAGGAGGAGGAGGAGGAGGAGGAGGGTAAAAGACAAAGGGGAAGAAGAAGGAAGGAATGAATGAAGGAAGGGGATAAGAGTTCAAACAACAAAGAAAAAATATAAAATAAGAATAAAAAGGAAGAGAGTAGAGGAGAAGATAAAAGGAGAAAGAAGAGATGAAAGGAGAGAAGGAAATATGAGAGAATAAACATTAATAGGAACACGGGATAAGGAGGAAGAATAGAGGAAAATATAACTGACATAATGCAAAAATATATTCTGTAACAATCATCTAATCCTAACGAGGCTGTTTGCGGGAATTACATAAACTACTGTAAACAAGAAAACAGGAAAACAAGACGAAAGAAGAAGAAACAAACACAAAGAGAAGAGAAAAGTAATGGAAGATAGAGAAAGACAAAGGGAGAGAAAAAAATACACGAGGAGGAGGAGGAAGGGTAAAAAAAAAAGAGGAAGGGGGAGAAGGCAGTGAAAAGGGAGAGAGTGTGAGAGTGAGAGTGGGGAATGATTTAACATATTCGTTCACAAGGTTATCCAGGAAGGCACATCCCTCTATTGCCTTGCCTTGCCTTGTCTTGCCTTGTCTTGTCCCTCACCAAACTGCCTTTCCCTCCCTCCCTGCCTCACTCACACACTCACACTACGCCTACCATTACCACCATACTTACACATCATTCATGCTACTACTACTGGTATTAGAACAACAACAACAACAACTACTACTACTACTACTACTACTACTACTACTACTACAGCTACTACTATTGTCACTAAATTTGATGGTAGTGAAAGTAGTAATCTAATAATGAACAAATGATAAAAGGTGTATTTTTTTTTTTTTATAAGAAGACACGAATAACTAGTGTGACGTGAAGGACACAAACTGGAGAAATGCAACAAAAATACCAAAGAGAAGACGGAGGAGAAAGAGGAGGAGCAAGAAAAATAATGGAGAAATTTCAAAGGTCAAAAGAAGCTCTCTCTCTCTCTCTCTCTCTCTCTCTCTCTCTCTCTCTCTCTCTCTCTCTCTCTCTCTCTCTCTCTCTCTCTCTCTCTCTCTCTCTCTCTCTCTCACATCTATCCCCAATAAAACAATGAATTTACTCACTCGCTTTGTACACTTTTAATGAACAATGAAAAAAGTTACAATATTTAAAAACTGAAAGAGTCAGCTTATCATCAACGAGCCTAATATTTCTTTGCATTTATCTTTTCAATTTATTTTCTTCCTCACGAAAAAGCGTAGGATGAGGATATGATGATAGAACAAAAATAAGACTAAATATTTCTCAAAGGACTACTGAAGGAGGAAGAAGAGGAAGAAGAGTTAAGTAAAAAGGAATACATAAAAATGAAAGTAGAATAAGAGTGAAAGGATAGAACACTTTTTAGAAATAGAAAACAAGATAATGTAAGCAAGATCCCACAAAAGGTGAACTAGATACGTATAGACAAAAAAAAAAACCTACTGAAAACCAACTGAAGGAGAAAGTTACGAAAAGAATAATAATTAAACAAGAGTGAAAGGAAAAGTGCTTTGGTAATAAAAAATAAAAAAGTTAAAATGATGGATCTAATTTCCGAGCTAATAACTGGTGATGGTAATGAAGGAACAGTTGTAAAATGTGCTTTATATCCACCTCATCTTACCTTCCTTAATTAATGTTGGGCTGCACACCTGATTAACTACGAACACCTCAATGGAAGGTTTTTTTTTTTATTACATTCACGTCAGAAAGGATGTTATCAGTTCTTAGCGTAGAGAGAGAGAGAGAGAGAGAGAGAGAGAGAGAGAGAGAGAGAGAGAGAGAGAGAGAGAGAGAGAGAGAGAGAGAGAGAGAGAGAGAGAGAGAGAGAGAGAGAGAGAAAGTATCTGGTCTCCACTATACTATGGAACCGGTATTTAGTTTTTGTCCAAGTAAGCTCTCGAAAACAAACTTTCTCTGATGTTACTCTTTCTCTTTCTGTCTCTGTCTCTCTGTCTCTCTGTCTCTCTGTCTCTCGAATTCACAGGTCAGAGCACATCCTTGACCCTGGAGGTAGATAACTCACACTCTCTCTCTCTCTCTCTCTCTCTCTCTCTCTCTCTCTCTCTCTCTCTCTCTCTCTCTCTCTCTCACATACAACTATAAAAGAAAATTGCTTGCATCGTTAACCAACTAACAAGTGAGTGTATATGTATATA
This sequence comes from Metacarcinus magister, assembly GCA_029783475.1. Taxonomy (NCBI): domain Eukaryota; kingdom Metazoa; phylum Arthropoda; class Malacostraca; order Decapoda; family Cancridae; genus Metacarcinus; species Metacarcinus magister. The sequence goes on from JAPQNM010000049.1 coordinate 8,551,800, forward strand.
TATGTGTGTGTGTGTGTGTGTGTGTGTGTGTGTGTGTGTGTGTGTGTGTGTGTGTGTGTGTGTGTGTGTGTGTGTGTGCCAACTTTAACACAATGGCAGGAGGAGCGACGCCGAAACTTTCACTTCATCCGACAATAAACTAGTAATTACTACACTATTTTCTTTTAGTACTAAGACTATTTCTCACACGCGTCCTTCGTGGCAAGTGTTATCTCACCTTTTTTTTTTTTCCCCCTCATTATTTCCCCCACTCATTTTCCCGGGAAGCTTACATCACCACGTGTCTATAGTAAAGAGAGAGAGAGAGAGGGGAAACTAAGCTGTCACTCCCTCTTTTGTCTCTTTTACAAACTACTTTAGAAATAACAAGGACCAATTAACTATAGAAATGTCCTCTCACCTCTTGTGTCTACCTGGTTTTTCAAGTTGAGGATTTAAAGAGATTTTTCAATACTTTCTACTCCCAAATTTTTCTTTTAGAGTGAAATTGATCAGTGAGCGGCCTTTGATATAAAATAAAAAGAATATTGAATGTCTCTCTCTCTCTCTCTCTCTTCTCTCTTTCTCTCTCTCTCTCTCTCTCTCTCTCTCTCTCTCTCTCTCTCTCTAGGTTTGTATGATATATGCGAAGTAAGAATGTGGGTTGAATGCTAAGATTGCTGCTTAGAACACGACCTGTACTTGTTTTTGTTCGAAGGTAGAGGTGTGTGCGCGTGTGTGTATGTGTGTGTGTGTGTGTGTGTGTACGTGTGTAAGTAACCATGACCTGAACGTGTGTATATTCGTATTTTTATGTTTGTGTTTGGGGCGTTGTGTGCGTGTATGTGTGTCGTGCATGTCTACAGAATTTTGTGATAGATGTAACCGAGAGAGAGAGAGAGAGAGAGAGAGAGAGAGAGAGAGAGAGAGAGAGAGAGAGAGAGAGAGAGAGAGAGAGAGAGAGAGAGAGAGAGAGAATGTCTACCTAACCTTAGATCCAATGACCTGAAGAGAGAGTGGCTTTCAAGTTTCCCTTTTTTATATATTCTCTTCCCTGTCGTTATATTACACCTGTATTATGTTTACCTGTCTGTCTACCTGTCTGTCTACATGTACAAACCTGTATATGATTGTATCTGTCTTTTTGTTCGTTTGGGTCTAAAAGTGTGTGTGTGTGTGTGTGTGTGTGTGTGTGTGTGTGTGTGTGTGTGTGTGTGTGTGTGTGTGTGTGTGTGTTCGAGCGCGCGTTACTGATTGATCTTGGGGTCTTTATATATGTTGTCTGTTCGTCTTTCTCTCTCTCTCTCTCTCTCTCTCTCTCTCTCTCTCTCTCTCTCTCTCTCTCTCTCTCTCTCTCTCTCTCTCTCTCTCTCTCTCTCTCTCTCTCTCTCTCTTGTGAACTAGAATTCTAACCGGTGATGTTCCTTAAAAAGATAACCAAATACTGTAGATCAAAATATATCTAAAACATTCTTGCATCTTTTTCCTTATTTGATTTACGATATTCTTAAGAAAACCTCGAACCTTCATGAAATATACACCGAAATTTACTGATAAACAGACATAGTTATGATAAATGGAAAGTTAAAATACAGTGAAGCGCCGAGTAATGCATGGAGTCGAGAGGAATAAACGAGACGTGAACTTGCTCGAACGGTCTTTCGGATAGTCAGGTAAATATAGATATAAAAAAAAAACTAGAAATGACCCACTAGACGAGAAGCTCAGGTGAACAGTTAATGCTTCAAACGTACAATTCCACAAAAAACGTTAACACCATAACACTTAAGTTCTTTGGACGTGAACAGTGAGAGGATGAAGGAAGGGGAATGGAATCACATCACTGTAATAAGTTATAATACTTTTAGTTCCGTGAAAAGAGTTACACAACAGGAAACATTAAGAGGAGGCGGGATTTTTTTACGAGATAAACCCATAAAACCCACTTAGGAAATTGAGGGAAAGAGAAGGAAACAAGAAATTTTCCTCCTGGCCTACACCCTCAGGTCAAAACACAACACTCCCGTTAGCTGCCTCACCCGCGCCGCGCCGCACCGTACGGCACCCCGCCCCTGCGCACCACCCCGGCGGCTGCGGGCACGGGGGTGAGGGTAGAGTGCTTCAAGACTCCTTTAGCTTACCTGAGGCGAGGCAGGCCAGGACAGCGAGGTACCAGGAGAGCTCCAATGTGTTCCTTCTTCTTCCCATGTTGGTGACACACTGACCAACCCGCACGCCAACTTCTGCTGTACCGCCTGGCCCCGCCCACTTCTCTTCCCATTGGCTCCTTTTTCTCGTGACGTCATGAGTGTCAGCGTATGAAGAAGCGAGGGTGTTTGACAACTAAAAGAAGGTAACGTAACAATGCCTAACGCAACAGAGTTATCGTAACACAGGCTGACCCAAATGTAGCAAGACGCGACACTCAACAAAATATGGTTTGTAACAATGGAGTTAAAAAGAGAAACGCAATGAACAGTGAGTGAAACAGTGATGGGAAGGTTCACAATGCAATGAAACGGTGATCAGTTATCAAGTTAATATGCGATGGAAACAATAGTTAGGTTGTAACAATACTAAATCAAACACACCTTCTCTCTAGCTCCTTCTCTCCCTCCCTCCCTCTCCCCCTCCCCTGGGCTGTGGGTCACCTGCGCCGTGTGAGGAGCACCGCTGCTCACTTGACCTTCCCCCCTCACCCCCACCCTTAACTCCCCCTTCAACCCCCTCCCCACCCCAAACACCACCTCCCCCCCGCCGCTCTGGAGCCTCTCAGCGGTGTGAGGAAAGGCACAGACACTTTAGAGCTCAGGTGACGCGGCTGTGTTGTTACCTGTTATGTTATCTGACTGACAGTGGTAGTTGTAGTAGTAGTAGTAGTAGTAGTAGTAGTAGTAGTAGTAGTAGTAGTAGTAGTAGTCGTAACAGTAGTAGTAGTAGTAGTAGTAGTAGTAGTAGTAGTAGTAGTAGTAGTAGTAGTAGTCGTAACAGTAGTAGTAGTAGTAGTAGTAGTAGTAGTAGTAGTAGTAGTAGTAGTAGTAGTAAAAGTAGTATCAGGAATAGCGGTCCTGTTTTTACTAATATTCACATCTAACTGCCTCTTTCACCTCCCCGCCCCCCCGCCCACGCCGGTTGGGCAGCAGGTGGTTGCCGCCTCCGGTGCCGCGTCCCGCTGTCTCACACGGCCCCACGCCTCGCCCGGCCTCGCTAAACGCCCTCTAGGATCTTTAGGTCTCTATTGCACTATGCCAATGTTCTGCTACACGACGCGTTGAGGTGCAGGACGTGAGTTGACCTCAGAGAAGTGCAGCACATCATCATGTGGCATAAATATGTCTTCCTGAATAGACTGACGAAACACTCATCCACTTATCATTATGATGTACCTTTTATTCATTATTCAGTTGCCCCTCGAGCACGCCACCTCTTAATGGGGTAGTGAAAGAACACCGCGCCTCGTCAGCCCCAACAGACAGCGGAAATGTGTGGCCTGGAAAGTATTGTTGAAATAGTAAGTTGTATTCACAGTGCAGCTCCATGATGTGGCACTTATACTGTAACTTTTTGTGTATATAATTACATACTGACGTCAAGAATAAGTGACAGTAGACAATAGTGAAATAAGTGCCGCAGCTAATGTATCTTCCTCACTTTGTCTTGACGCTCTTCCATTACCACCTTTGCGTAATATCATACATAACACCGTCCTCGTACTGTCATTCTCACGTAGGGTCTCGGAAGCGGACTGCCACACGCTGCAGGACTGTCTAACTCTTGGCATCAAACCCATCAACTCTACCAGCACGTCCTCACCATCCATCCTTCCTGGAGTAATTACTCACACGACGTTTGACGACACGATGAAACACATTAACAAGGCGTGTCGTGTGACGATCGTGGGAAAAGGTGATCGAGTCCAAAGCGTTACATGAAATATGACGTGGCGTAGCACTTTTTACGGTGAGGATCTGCCATTGTTGTGAACTTTAATGTATTTGTTGCGTGTCATTAATCAGCCACGAGGATGATTACATTCAGTGTTTATAAGTCAACTCGACGGAAAACATGTGTATAAATTAACGGAATAGATGTTCATATCCTTTGTTGATCATTAAAACATGTGTCAATACAATGCACGAGTGAGTTCCAGCTGATAACTAACGGAAAAGACATGCATCTCTCACCCATATGTGCACCTCGATATGCAACACACACACACACACACACACACACACACACACACACACACACACACACACACACACACACACACACACACACACACACACACCCTGGCTCTGAGTTATGTAGCTAAAAATAAAAATAAGGCAACAATCCCTAACCAACCTCAGTAGGTAAAGCCTCACAAACACACACAAAATGCATTCAATATTAAAACAAAATAAAGAAAAAGTTCCCAGCGTAATAGGTAGCCTCGTTCTCACTTTTCTTCAGTATAACACACATGGTGGCAGCGTGAGGATGTTACAGGTATTAGACGTGAGAGGATTTCCTAAACGCTGTAGTTGAAGTGTGTAAGAGTATTAATGAAATTTGCCAATCTCTCTCTCTCTCTCTCTCTCTCTCTCTCTCTCTCTCTCTCTCTCTCTCTCTCTCTCTCTCTCTCTCTCTCTCTCTCTCTCTCTCTCTCTCTCTCTCTCTCTCTCTCAGTAATACCTTAATCAGCCTCGTTAAATGTTAAAGGCTAAAGTGCTATGTTTGTTTTTACTTGCAGAAAATTCACGAAACTATGTCATTAATATTATTTGTTTGATGTATATACGAGGTAAGTGAATGAAGCACGTGAGGTTATTGATAATATAATTAATGCTGATAATTATAATAAAAATAGAACAAATAATATCAATAGTTGTAGAGTAGTAGTAGTAGTAGTAGTAGTAGTAGTAGTAGTAGTAGTAGTAGTGGTAGTAGTAGTAGTGGTAGTAGTAGTAGTAGTAGTAGTAGTAGTAGTAGTAGTAGTAGTAACAATAATAATAATAAAAGTAATAGAAGTAGTAGAAAATGAGGCTACATTTACAAATATGTTGAATTACCAAGCTACACACACACACACACACACACACACACACACACACACACACACACACACACACACACACACACACACACACACACACACACACACACACACACCTGATTATTTCCGCTGTAGTTGTATATTAAGTGACCCAGAAAGCTGATATATATTGTAATTTGTGTCTGTAAGCCATGGAAAAAAATATATATACACATTCACCAAATGGCTGCCGGACTACACCATGCAACGTTGTTAGCAGGCTCACCTGTCTCTCACCTGTTGTGTGTGTGTGTGTGTGTGTGTGTGTGTGTGTGTGTGTGTGTGTGTGTGTGTGTGTGTGTGTGTGTGTGTGTGTGTGTGTGTGTGTGTGTGTGTGTGTGTGTGCATCCCAGTTACCAGCATAAGTCCATGCAATCATCTAAAAAACATACAAAATTATGGAGACTTCAACAAACACACAGACAAGATTATCAACCTCTGTAAAGTGTTGACATGCAAGGGTCTGTGTTTGCATGACTGGTTACATCAGACTCTGGATGATACATTCTCGAGATTAATCAACGAAGTGTCATCGAAATTTGATTGTCCTTCAGGAGGCAGGCACTGATGGGCATGACGGCACCATTGCACGTTAACAAGCACGACTCAGCCTCGAGACATCGCACACACAGAAGGTATAATGAATGCAATGTACGAGTATGTGGAGGCAACTTATCATCATTGAGGAAACATGCATTTCTTACACCGCATTGCCTTCTAACCAGATTCCTTTGTTTCGCTCTTCACTTGTTACTCAGAAACCCGACAGCCCGCGAACCCGATTGAGCGCGGCAGTGACATTCCAAATAACTGTGTCACCGTTATTGATTTAGTGGCCAGAGAATAAAACTCTTCTTGGTTCCTGCCTCGGTGTGGGCGGCTCTCAGGGACTGGAAAGGCGATACGACAGGATAACAGAGAGGGAGACGAGGCTCAATGCTGCAGATCAAATAAGGTTCACATTGCTGACACGACCGCGGCCTCTGCGGGGATGCCAAGGTCTCGCACGAGTTGACACAAGACTTGACAAATATTTAGAAGCCAATCCACAACTAAAATACTATCCGTTAACGTAGCAAACTTTGAGTAAGTTCATCCTGATGTACCTAATTTACGAAATGTTGATTCAAAAGACGTCGCTAGTGGCCTGACATCGCTTGCCAGGAAGTAGTGGTAGCAGTAGTGGTAGTGACAGTATGGTCTTGGTTGGCCTTCCTTTCCCTGCCAGCCATGGCTGGGGAGAGAAGCCTTCACCCTTACTATCCTGTATCCTACACTCTAGAGTAGATAGTGTAGTCTCACAAACAGCCTCGTAAGGGCCAGCAGGCCTGTTGTTGTTTGTTCTTCCTATGTGTTCCTATGTGTTCCTATGTGTAAGGCTGCGACGCCGTGGAAGGAGGGAGAGTAGAGTTGGATGCTGAGTGAGAGAAATTTGCCAGCATCATCGCTAACACTCTCTCTCTCTCTCTCTCTCTCTCTCTCTCTCTCTCTCTCTCTCTCTCTCTCTCTCTCTCTCTCTCTCTCTCTCTCGTCATTGGAAGGTTTTTATTTGATTTGATTGAAGATTTGATTATTTGAGGTCATTATTTATCCTTTTTTCCGCGTGTTTTGTAGCATATATATTTTTTTTTTTCCCACCTTCGTACGACTCCAACTCTCTTCTAGGCGGAAGCATCACGTCACTCCAGGAACTCATTAAATCGAATCAATCCTTGTCACCCGATCCTCTTTTAGTACTGAATTTAATCGTTAACGAGTTACTTCTATGACTATATTTTCCTCAACTTCTCTTAACTCTCGTGCACTATTTTTTTTCTTCTTCTTCTACGCAAATAAATAGATAGATAAATAAAAGGTACAATTACTTTTACTCTCAAGTGTGAAGACGCCTAAGGTCACCCAGCTACTTTCGGCCTTAGAGCAGAGAAAGCCTTGTACATCTGGCGGCCACAACACCTGTTTCTTCATTCCTTCCTAATTTTTTTTGTCTCATTTTTTTTAGCGCTTCATAAGGTTAGGCCGAGCAAGAAGAAGATAACAAAGAACAAGTAAAAGCAGGAAACAAGACACTAGAGGAAGAGGACTATAGTGTGAGAGCGAGCTTCTGGAGAGAGAAATATGTCCTTTTTTTTCTCTTTTTTTTTCCCCTTTTTGTTGCCTTCCTCTTAAACCTACACAACCAGATAACTACATATTTTTTTCCAGCTACCTACCTCTTACTCCTCTGACCTGAACTGCCCTTAACTCCCTCTTCTTCTTCTTCTCTCCTTTTACGAACATTACCTCTCCTTTACGTCTCATCCATCCCTGCCCGCGCTCATAACACCGCCCAGCTCTCCCCTCAACACTTTATTACCGTAACACTTGCAGGTAATCATACAGATACACCTTGGCATTAAGTTAACAGGTTCCAACTCCTTCTCCGAGTTTCTAGTCACGAACAAGACCATTATGTGTCTTGGTTGCTACGTACGCGCACAAAACAGTAACATTATTTTTTACACAGTCACTCTCTTCTGTGGGGGAACAAGCGGGGAGATACGAGCAGGACGGTGGATGTATTACAGAGCATCTTTCTTGCTGTAAAACGAAGATGGTGATGGAGGGTTGGACAAGTGTGTTTTGTTGTAACTAAATATGTATAATAATAATAATAAAGATTTAACGTGGTCATAATATTCTCTCTGTGGTGGTGAGTTACTAGGAGCAAGGTATTGTCAATTACTGCTTTCTTGGTGATGGTGTAATGATATCGGGTTGCTAGTGATGGTGGACTCATTAACTGATTGAGTTTAAGCTACGTAATAATGAGGTCATAAGGCGCTGCTACTAATGATGATTATTAGTCAGTAATTAGTACTAAGTGTTTGCTAATGGTGCTTGTTAACAATGGTTTAGTCACGAGTGGGTAGACAATCTGCCGAGTAAATTAAAGACAGGAGATCAAAGGTGAATCCATATTTTTTTTAGGAGAAGGAAAGGGCAAGGCAAGAAGGAAGAGGAAGAAAGAGAAGAATAGGAAGAGAAAGAGGATTAAAGTGTGTATATAGTTTATTTGGATTTAAAACTCAAAATGTAATGTCGTCTCCAGGAAAAGCCAGACAACATCAGTCTCTTGAGATATGATATTCCAGCTCAATTTTATTTATTTCCAGCATGGTAACGCATAAACATAACCAATTCATATTACTTTTCAACCGAATTTCCTTCTTCATATATTACTTCAACTACCGAATTCCCTCCCTCACCCTCTTCAACTATCACTTCTATTCTTCATATATTTTTTTTTATCACAAAATCTTCCTGAACTGAAAAAAACTAAAATACATGACAAGACACATACGTAGTACAATAGCCGTTCATATTGGTGAAAGTCAAGCTCCCGCGATATACCAAGGCACACTTTGGCGCCAGGAACACCTAAAGAATTGCCGCTTTGATGTGAAACGCAACACAAACACCTTAAAAACCGTGACTGTTGACCTTGACACGGCAGCGAGGCGGGATTTCCCAACATAGGATTTCCATAAACCTAGTCGAGCCATAAACTCTCTCTCTCTCTCTCTCTCTCTCTCTCTCTCTCTCTCTCTCTCTCTCTCTCTCTCTCTCTCTCTCTCTCTCTCTCTCTCTCTCTCTCTCTCTCGTCCATAATGCACTTTAAACATTCACAGGAAACTCCACCAATATGTTTAAAGAAAGTGAGACAAGTTGAAGGAGTTTGAACTAGTGCCTGGGAGGGAGGGGAGGAAAGGAGGGAGGGAGGGAGGGTGGGAGGGAGGCAAGGAGGGAGGGAGGAAGGAAAGGACAGCGAGGATAGAAAACGGAAGAGAGAGAAGGGAAGAGTGAGGAAGGAAAGGGAAAAGTAATTAAGGAGAGAGAAGATGAAGGAGTAGGAGGCGTTGAATTTAGGAGAAGGAAGGAAGGATGGAAGGAAGGAAGTGAAAGAAACGAAAGAAGGAGTGGATTGTAGGGAGGAGGAAGGATGTCATAACATATCATATAAGATTTATGACACTATTATGTTCCCAAACCTTCATACCAAGCCAGAACTATCAAGGTTTTCTCGTCAACAGGTTTCAAGGTCATTGCAGTGCCTTCCTTTCCCCCACAGTCTCAGTAGAGTTGTTCCATGATGACTATTTATGACGCTTCTGAATACCGGGTCACAATAACACACGTTTGGTCTCAAGGGGAAATAAATCTGCTGCGGGTTTTCTTTTCCTTTTTTTTTTCCTCGAACGAATGAGGGAAAACATGGGTGAGGGTTCGAACGTTTTTTGTGAGACCTATTCGAAACATATGTTCAGTCTCAGCCCAACGCGAAGCAGTGGTCGACCTTACTACCTTGACACACACACACACACACACACATACACACACACACACACACACACACACACACACACACATACGAGTCACCAAAAAGGAATGAGCCAAAGTAGAGCATCACATCGGGCTAGAAATTGGGGCCGAGGTGGTGGTGGTGGATGGGCAGGACGGGGCAGGGCGGGGCAGCACCTGCACCCGCCGCGGCACACCTGAGGGAATGGCCAGGTGTAGGGCCCCGCCACCTGAGCTGCCAGCCACACTATACCTTGCCTTCCCCTCGGCTCATCCCTTTTAAACAACAATGCCGCTCCACATGTGCATAGTAACTAGAGTCTTACCGTAACACTATGAAAAAAGACAACAACAATTACTACTATTTTTACTACTAATAATAATGATAATATAAAAACATCACGTCAGTCACACTATGTGTACTTAGGTTTCCTTTTCTGTCCACTCATCTACAGGGTGAGTGGGAGGCAGACGAGCCTTTCTCCACCGCTTCCTTCCCACACGAGGCTACCAGCGGGCGGCCTCACTATCATTAGCAGCGGCTTGACCAAGTGCCGCTGCTATTGCTACACTGCCACTCCTACTACTACTACTACTACTACTACTACTACTACTACTACTACTACTACTACTACTACTTATACGTACACTAACATCCAACAAAAGGAGTACAAAATAATAGATAAAATGAAATAGAGGGAAAAAGAAGATATATACATTTAACTAAGGGCGTAAAATAATCATAAATAAGGTAACAGATGGGAAAAAAAGGATAAATACACGAACCTTCAACAGAGGGAGTAAAAAAAGAAAGAAAAAGTGAATAGATAAAATAAAATAATCAAAAAGATACATACACGACCATTGAACAGAGGAAATAGAACATGAGTAAATAAGATCTAATAGAATGAAAAAATCTCTCTACTTCCTTTTTTACGTTGAGGCAGATAAAAAAAAATGTTGCTGGATAAAGTTCCTTAGTTGTCCCACCTTCCATAACAGACAGGTAGTAATAAAAGTATAAAAGTATGTCTATTGAATCGCCATGTCAGAGAAAACAGATCGACAGACAAATAGAGACACTAACAGA
>JAPQNM010000049.1:8572286-8582286 GCA_029783475.1 Metacarcinus magister
CCAACTACGACGGTAACTACACCCACTTTAGACAGCCCCAGGAGTACAACGAGGAGGCTGCTTAGGCCTAGTTCTCGTGTCTTTTTTTTTCTTTTTTTCTGCCACGTTCATGTCCCTTAGTTAATACTGTCACCACCGCATGGTCGGGCAGCACCGACCCCGCCCCGCCCCACCCCGCCCTAGTCCCCCCAGCAGCCTTGCCCCGCCTTTGTGTCCCCCTGCTTAGTTTCCACACCCATAAGCAAAGCTGTCAGGCTGCGCACCAACGCCCCGCAGAAACTAGGCCACCGCAGGGCTGGGGGGGGAACGTGATACGGCCTGGTGCAGAGTGACTAGTCGTGGCTTGGGTGTCCTTGGCGTGTGGCAGGGATCGAGGATTACCGTGGTGGTGGTGGTGGGGGGGGGGCAAAGGTGACGACCAGCGGGACACAAGGAACTTTGAACAGCAATGAAAATGTTCAAGTGAAGGACAGCAACAAAACAATGATTGGTGTACTTGCTAAAACATAACTTGTAATACATAAATAAATTTTCATACAAACAGGTCATTGCTGGTTATAATTCCATTTCCTGCCTCGCTTACTCAGTGCAGGAAACGACTTACTTCCTTCGTTCCCATAGTGATCTCATCCCCCTACACAAAACAATTCATCTCTCTCTCTCTCTCTCTCTCTCTCTCTCTCTCTCTCTCTCTCTCTCTCTCTCTCTCTCTCTCTCTCTCTCTCTCTCTCTCTCTCTCTCTCTCTCTCTCTCTCTCTCTCTCTCTCTCTCTCTCTCAAAACACACACACATACACGCTGGAGATAAAATGACACATAAAAAAATGATGACTGGTGTTTCTCGGGATCACGGTCAACTTTCACGGCCTCGTCAGGTGATAGGTCAAGGTAAAGGTGATGGGAGGGGCTAGTTAGGTGGCGCTCGGCCGCTGTGCTTACTTCCACTCCTTAGGCTTCTGAACACATGGTAAGTCTAACATGCTATTTTTACTATACTACAGAAGGTGATCTCAATTGCCACGCCCTTGAGATTGGTTTGGTGGAGGATGGGCGGCAGGTAATCTCCCTCACCTTTGTATAGTTATGGGTGTGTAAGTGTGTGGCGTTGAAGGTGTTAAGTGGCAGGTGGAAATGTAGAGTAATGGACAGGTAAATCAGGTGAGTAAAAGCCACTTCCTTCCTCTGTCAGAATCCCTATTGCCTCAAATTTTTTTTTTTTTTGGTAGTATTCGGTAGCACTCTCCATTTATCTTTTTATATATCAATTTATCTATCTCGACCATGATCATTACTGTCATATATATGTTAAACTCTGAAAATAGTGAGCAGTATTGAATGACCTAAACCGTTTGAGACCTTTGAATCGAATCAGTATATAGATTGAAAGTGCAGAGTGAAATGGTAGTGAGTGACTTCCAAAGCTTTCCACCGCTGATTAGTGAGCTTTACGACTCAACGACGGAGACTAATGACCCGTCTCTTTGAGCAGCTACACCGGACCAGATAAACGGTGAGGTCAAAGCGGCCAATCGTGAGTGATTTAGTTGGGGTTGACCTGATGCCAATCCAAATCCGAGGAAGCGTGAAGTGGGCGTCAAATAATAATCAGGCAACGTGTCCTGTTAACGTTATCAAAATCACTCATATACGTCAACTGGGAGAAAAAATAATTTATACTTTTGAGTTCTAACTTCATGCACTGTTTCTTCCCCTACATTACCCTCGACGCATCCTGCTGTATATTGTTGTCCCATCCACGTTGGTTAATCCCTCAGTAGGCCACATGTTACCAATACACTTTACATTACAACCGCAGTCCTCCCTTGGTGCAAGTCAACCCGATCTGACTATACTAAGAGACAGTCCTAACCCGTCACCGTCCAGGTCACTCACCGCCTTGCTCTTGGGTATTAATGAACCACAACGGTATAATCTTATCTCATTCTGATTATCTTTACTTATTCCTCGTCTGTTTCTGAAGCGTCCTGCAACGTTACCTCACACCGCCTCACCCTTGCTTTTGCCTTTCCTCTCAACACCTCCACGACCCCAGCGCCCGGACCCAAGATTGCCTTATCGACTCAAGTTTTTTTCTATCACCAACATAATGTTTTTCCTTTCAAAACGCCACTTTCATCACTTTATACAATTATATCTCCAGTTTCCTAGATACAAAAAAGTAGTATTGATGCCACGCAGACAATTATTGGTTCTTGAATCGTTTTTCTATTTCCTTATTACTGAATTGTTATTTGTAAAAGCTTCTCTCATACTAAATGACATTCCCTTAATGAGAAGTTAGAGTCGTCATTTACATAGAGGAGATTAACTTAATTGATTATATACCATTATGCGTACGATCAATATTGGTTATGTGATGATTATTATATCTATTATAATACACCTTTATGCTTCTTATTCTTTTTTAGCTCTGGTTTATTTTTCCCTTATGGTTTCCTAAGAGCACACACGAGAGGTAGAGTAAGTAATACCCTTCCTTCATTTATGTAAAATCAAAACACATCTAGAAAGCGGGGCAGTAACATGTAAGTATCAAGTGTCACCTCAGAGTAAAAACCATTAATAGAGACACACAACACCAGACACACACCGCCCACCACCTGCACGGCGAGGCAAAGATTCCATTTGTATAACCAGCGAGACGGTGATTCAGACTGTCCTACGAGGCACCTTGTTCCACCCACTCACACTTGTCCTGATTGAGGTGTCTTGGGGCCTTAGAGCCATTGAACCCTTACGAGATGGCTTCACAGGCGGCCTGCAGCTGAGGACGCCTTAGTAGAACCTTCACAGTCAGAAGTAAGGAAGGGATTCATAGGGGTGACCAACCACTTTGTCGCCCCACACCGGCCACACCACCACCACCATCCCCACCACCTGTTAGTTTACACCACCTGCGCCACATAGGACCGAGGAAAACACATATAAAGGGACAAAAAGATAAAAAAAGAAAACGAAAATCATGTGGTAAGTGATATTATTTTTACCAGACACGCAGCTGATCCTGCCTTGCTATTAATACTTTTTCTTTTATTAACTCCAATTGGATGTCGAGCAAACCTCACCTAATTCCCTCTTAGCTGCTGGGGCATACATGGGGGCAACGCTCCCGGACTGCCCCCAAAATGTTACTACCAAACCTCACGTAACAACCTCAAGTAACAGCCTGTCTCGGTAATATCAAACTTTGTCTCCCACGATTACCTCCATCACTGAGAACTTTACCACAAACTACTACTCACATATGTTTCGTCACTATACACGCGACGCAGACTGAAGGTAAAGTCTATCCCGCCGCAGTAATCTGATTACAACCAACCAAGGCAAAGGGACTAAGCTATTGAGGTCAAGGGAGGGAGTCACGGCACTTTTCGTCCTATGTAAAAGATGAAAGAAAAAATATTAAATAGTCCTCCTGAACTAGGGAACCAAAGAGCATATGGTTGTGCTAGGGTTAACGAGAGAGCGCTACACCTCTCCCCAAGTAGCTGCCGTGAGCCAAGATCGAACTTTCAACCATTTCATCTTAAGTAAAAGCAGGACTGGTAAGGAAGGGGTAAAAGGTGGAAAACATAGCCGTGCCATAAAGCCTCTTAAGCCACTACATAACATTAGTTTCGAGCAAATATCTTCTTCCCCGCTACAGAAGGTGACTTTGGGCTTGGTTTAAAAGCGTGGCTACGGCCTTCATATCTGACCACTATTAAAGGTTTCGAGTGTGTCAATACAACCCGTTACAGAAGGCGAGTTAAAGGAGTGTGTCTTAATAATCTGGACACAACACCGGCTACGGGACGGTGTTGGTTATGTTCTAAGCCTAATTAAGCCCGTAGTTTCAGCCACCGCGTCGCCCCCCCCGTCCCCAGACCTCGGCCAACATTCGTGTAGTAATTGACTTTAGCATTAATTACACGGAACGCTGCGTTTTGTGTAGCCACTTCGCTTAAAATATGGTAGTGTAATTTGTAGAACGTGTCCCTTATGTGGCTTATGTCCGAGAAGGCTTGAGTTAATGAGGTAGTTGGCAAACATTTAAACACAAGAGGAAGTTAAGTTTGTTTGGTGTGTTTTATTGTGAACTTTAAATAAGAGTGAGTTGATGAAAGTGGACAAAGGAGGTGGTGGTGGTGGGGGTGGTGGTGGTGGTGGTGACGGTGACAATTACGAAACGCCATCATTATGAAAGACACTTGAGAGAGGGAACACACACACACACACACACACACACACACACACACACACACACACCCAGACACACCCCCACACACACACCCAGACACACCCCCCACACACACGCACACCCACACACACGCACACACACACACACACACACACCCACACACACACACCCACACACACCCACACACACACACAGCGGGAAAGTAGCTCCAAACAAGCCTATCAGAGCGGACGGGAAAAAAAGATAACGGAAAAAAACTCTAAACCAAGTATGTTGTTTATAGGGAGTTTTTACCTTTAATGAGGCGACTCTGAGGTGACGCCAACAAGCCATGAGGTGGTGTGTGTGCGTGTGTGCGTTTTGACTATTGTTTTAGAATCTCTCTCTCTCTCTCTCTCTCTCTCTCTCTCTCTCTCTCTCTCTCTCTCTCTCTCTCTCTCTCTCTCTCTCTCTCTCTCTCTCTCTCGTTCAGGATAGGATGTGAGGGCGGGTGGGCGTCACTAATGGTCCTCGTAACACTATATTGCCTCCACTCAAACTACCCAACGCGTCACAAAATAACCACTTCTGACCTTGAGAATTCTTGAAGTCACGATGTTAGTAATTGACCTTCAGGATAAAAAGAGAAAGAACGATAATGATGGTAATTTTCTGTCATGCTTCACTGGCAAAAAAATGTATATGTATTCGTATGATTGTTGTTGATGTTGGTTTACGATATTATGTAGTATTAAATATTTCAAAAGAAGGACTGAATTATTGATGGAAGTGCCTATTGTCCCTCCTCCTCCTCCACCTCTTCTTTTTTTTTCCTCTCTTCCATTCTTCTCGCTTAGTCAAAAAATAAAAGATTACTATAGTTACCTCTTTTTACCTACAATCTCTCTCTCTCTCTCTCTCTCTCTCTCTCTCTCTCTCTCTCTCTCTCTCTCTCTCTCTCTCTCTCTCTCTCTCTCTCTCTCTCTCTCTCTCTCTCTCTCTCTCGTACTACGTCACACACCCGTATTTCCAAAATTAGAAAACGAAGGCTTACTACATGATCTACAGAAATACGGCCTCGACCTTCCTGCCAGATTATCCTCCTCTTCCTCCTCTTCCTCTTCCTCTTCTTCCTCTTCCTCTCCCTCCTTCTCCTTCTTCCTCTGGTATTTTCTCATAACCTTCATATTTATCTTTTTTTTTGCAGTTTCATATAAGAAGAAAAAATAAATAAAATTGGTGCTGCTTTTTTGGGTGTTTGTTTCAACTTTTTTTTACTTCATTGTTTTCTTATCTTATTTTTTTTTCCCACTTTTATTCCTGGTCGCTATTGTGTGTTAAGGACGCACTTTCCCTTTTTCTCCTATTCACTTTAATTCTATATTTTTTTTCTTCTATAATTGGGTGTCCTTCATTGTCATCATCATCATCTTCATCATCATCATCATCATCACTATTTCCGTCACGTCGTCCCTTTTCTATGTCCCACGTTACCACTTTTTTTCTTCAGTGCGTTACAGTAAAATGTATTGGTATTTGTCATTTTCCTTTTCAATTCCTTTCAACGTCACTTTCAAGGTTATTCATATTTTACATCGTCACTTTATATTCTCATTTTCCTCTCGGTTAAGTGTATCAGTCACTTGTTTCCTCTCAGTTGGGTGTCCTCGATCACTTTCCTCCTTGTATGGTGTCGTTCACTTTCTTTTTCCTTCCCTGAATTCGCTGTTAAACGTCATTTTCATTTATTTTCCTTAAGTTTGGTGTTGCTTATAACTATCTTCCCTTTGGTGTTGCTCTGTCATGATTTTTTTTCCCCTCTCAGTCAGGTTTCCTTTTGAGTTTTTTTTCCCGTTCAGGTGTATCCATTGAAGTCCCTTTTTTTGTGTTCTTTTAACTGGGTGACTCATTTAAATTTTTTTCCCCTCAGTTGAATGTCTATCATGTGTTTTTTCCCCCTTTCCCCCTTTAACTGGGTGTCTATCTTCACTTCTTTATCCTTAATTGAATATCCATTATCAATTTTTTATTTTTTTCCACGCCCGGGCATCCTTATCAAAATTTTCACCTTCAATCTCTTCTTAATATCGTTACACTTTTTTCTCCTGCATTTGAGTTTCGTTTCGTCACTTTTTTTCTCCTTTTATCTAAGTTTCCTATCAACACACTTTTTTTCCTTTCATATGAGTTACCTATCGTCACATTTTTTCCCATCCTCCCTGACTTTTTTCCTCTTCATCTGAGTGTCTTGTTGTCATACTTTTTCCTCTGCCCAAGTTTCCTTCCTCTTGGTTAATCTGTTTTCCCTCAGGACGGTGACGGAGTCTGTGAAGATTCCGTACCTGGTTGTCGTGGGATTCATCTGCACTGGTATCTTCATCTTCTGCCTCTGTTTCTGCATCGATTTATGTTCCAACAAAGATGAGGTGCGTATGAGAGGTTGTGTGACGGGACTGTGACGGTGATCAGGGCTGGACTGTAACGGCAACGGCATGTGTGTGGAACTGGTGTGATGTGTGACGGTGGAGAGGGTGTGACCTTGACTGTACTGGGAGTGTAGTATTAATTATGAAAGTGTTGTGAGGTGAAGCAGCGTGATTGTGTTGGGGGGCTGTGACGGGGTAGAGTGGAAGAAAGGCTCAAGGCTGTATGTGTGACGGGGTTGTGACGCACGTGGCTACACTTAATCCCTTTCTTCATGATCAGTACGAAGACGAGGCCGACGGGAGGAGCAAGAAGAAGAAGAAGAAAGAGAAGAAAAAAGAAAAAATAACTGATATAGAAATGGACACGATTGATTTTTCTTCTCCTCCACGTTACTCGCTTAGAGGTGTGTACTACTATTCCTATTACTACTACTTATACTACTACTTATACTACTACTAAGACCACCTCTTCTTTTCTCACATCATTTCTCCTTACTGCAAGCTATAACCTGTATCTCCTTCCTTCACAACCGCCTTCATTGAACACCTGTTGCTTGCCCTCCCATCATCTTTATCACGTCCTTAACTCTAAATAATGTATCGTTTTCCAGTGGTTGAGTTTTTATCGGTGCTTGATCTCATGTTTCTTTTGAAGTTATCACCCACTTTTGTCGAGCCTACGGGTGCTTTAACACACACACACACACACACACACACGACACACACACACACCACCACCACCAACCACCCTTGTGCTACACGTCTTAACCTTTCCAATTCCTCACCCGCAGATTATATCCATGAAACCAGCCTGATTGGGGAGGACGACGGCAACAGGAAGACTCCCTTGGTACTTAGAAGCTTGTCAGCATCAGAAGAGGGTATAGGGGAGGGGGAGCGAGGGAGGAAGAGTGCCAAGGAGAAGATAGCATCAGGAAGCAGGGGTGGACAGAGCTCCTGGGCCTACGTCAACTTAGCTTTCGAGAAGGATGCTGCCTTGATCCTCACCCCCGGAACGCTGAAGAAGAGGAAGGAGGAAAAAGCCGCCGCTCAGAAGAATAAAAAGAGAGAGGATACTAAAGAAATGAAAGAAAACAATGTAGAGGGAAAGTGGAAGGAAGGAGAAGAGAGAGAAGAGACTAATAGAAAAGCAGGTGACACAGGAACGAGGGGGAAAAGTAAAACTGTTAAACTCAGGACATTTGGTAACGTGAGAGGTAATAGAGGGGTTGAGTGGCAGAGTGACAGCAGCGCGGACAAGAAAAGTACTTTGGGAAGCCGAAAGATCTGGATGAATTCTATCGATGGAAGTGTAAAGGGAGACGCCGCGGAGAAGGGTGAGAATGAGCGAAAACCTGAAACCCCGGCAGATGTTGAAGAGGAAGTTCAAGGATTCCGACTAAAGCACTTAACGAAGGAATGGGACACTGACACCTTGAAGAAAGGAAGAAAGGGCGGAAGCGGAGACGAAAGCGGAAATGGAGGTGAAGGAAGAGGAAAGGGAGAGGCGGCACATGATGAAAAGCTTGAAGAACCCCCGACAGATTATGACAAAAATAGTCAAGGTGAAGAGCGTCCCAGTTCAAGAACCAGTACGTCTCCAGTCCTTCTCTCCAAGTTCTCTACGTCCACCAAATTACTGTTGTCTGAGGAGGAGGAGGAGGAGGAGGAGGAGGTGGTGGTGGTGAGCCGAGCAAAGACCCTTGACCGAGGCTACTCTGCCACCCTCACGCGGGAACACAGAGGCGGCTGGCGGGAAGGTCAAATCAGTTTCTTCGACGATGGAAAGAAGAGAGATTTTAATTATTTCTCTGCTCAATAATTTTCTTCTTGGTTCCCCCTCCCTCCCTCCCTCCCTCCCTCCCTCCCTCTACCTTTTAACATTATCCCTCATCCCTTGACACACTTCTCCCTTCTCATTTTCCTTCACCTCATCTACCACTTTTTTCCTCCTTGCCGCACGTCTACTTACTATTAATTTTTGATACACCCATTTCCTGCTTAATTTCCACCTTCCCCCTCCACCCCATCCCTCCACCATTACACTACCTTCCCCTTCCTCTCTCTCTTTCCTCTCCATCTCCATCACGTGGCGTGGACTCTCAATTTCCTCTCGTTTTTTTAATCGTTTTGACAGAAGAGATTAACTTGCGTCACGACTCTGATGGAGAAATTTTAGATATGAAACGAACGTGCAATATTTTTTTTTTTTTCTCTAGCTCCGGAATATCACAAAAAAAAGTAGAATATTATGAGCCTTTTCTTTTTTGTAGGTTTTAGAATCTGTGACATTGATTTACTAGTCGTGTGCAACAGAGTGTAAATGTGTGTGTGTGTGTGTGTGTGTGTGTGTGTGTGTGTGTGTGTGTGTGTGTGTGTGTGTGTGTGTGTGTTGTGTTTTTTTTACTTAACTTTTTCCTAGTATTTCAACACTTCATCTCATGTATGTGTACTGTACAGGTTAATTGACTTAGCTTGTTTGATTAGTTTTTGCTTTTTAATACTGATATAAAAAAAAAACATTACCATGATATTCTGTGACTTTCTCTCACCACCACCACCACCACCACCACCACCACCACCACCACCACCACCACCACCTCATCGTATGTAAAATCCAAAAACTGGCAATGAAACACACTCTTCCGAACACCACCATCAATACCCGCCGTGAGACATCGATTATTCCACCTCCAACACACATGCAGATGGGCGTAGTGGGCGAGGCTGTGGGGAGAGGTGGTAGTGGATGGGTGGGTGGGTTCTTCAGAGTATTGGGCCGCCAGCCTCGGATAGCGGCGGGCCAAGGTGAACTTGATGGCAGAGGGCGACGATGCCAGACTGCTAAACGCGATTTCTCCTTTTAGTTACGACAATAATGGGCACAATTTTTCCTCCACCTTTACCTTCATGTATGATATTGACACGTATGAGCTTTTAAAGACCAGCTGTGTGTGGCATTACTCACACGGCTTCCTGTTACCTTCCCTGCTTGCCTCCCTGCTTGTTTACTGTTCTTCCTCCTTCACATCTGTATTCCAGGAAGCATTTTGACTACCAATGTCCACACAGGTGCTTGGGAAGGTCTTATGTCTGCAGGTAATTAATTGTTATCTTCCTTCACTGTCTTGTCTTGCTTTTTCTTTCCTCCTTCACTTCAGTATTTCTTTCTTTGCTTCTGTCCATGCAAGTTCTCGGAAAGTTTAGTCTGGTCGAGGTAATCGTCATCACTTCTCTTCCTTTTCCTCGTTTGGTGTTCACTTTGGTATTTCCGGAACTTTAGTACTTTCAAAACCTTCATACAAGTGTTTAAAAAGAATCCTTCCTACACAGTGAGTGCAAGTCATTATCTACCTTCCCTTTTGATTATTTTCCTTCCCTTCTTTCTCATCATT
>JAPQNM010000049.1:8587286-8599786 GCA_029783475.1 Metacarcinus magister
GGGAGCGAGTCTTGTGAGATCGCGGTGGACTAAAAATACTGAATAACTGAACCCATCGTCTTGCGGGAGGAAAGAGACGGCGGCAGGAGGGTGAAGGTAGAAGACGAATATCTTTAAAGACTTAATTCAGTTATTACCAAAGGTCAAAAGACTTTCACGGGTAAATAAAAGTTAGATGAAACAATCTATGAGGTCACATTTTTTCCTCCCACACCAAATTGACGCCGCAAACGGAAACTCCATTAAGGTGTTTTGTCCCAGATAAAGTTCAATAAGTGTTCCAGGTGCGACCAAAGGGGTTTTAGGTGTCCCCAGGTAACATAAGGGGCTTAGAAGTACTAGTGGTAAGGGTAAATGGGGGAGGAGGGCATTAGCTAAGGGTATGAGGTTGTTTTACATACACAACCACACCACCACCACCACTACCACCACAATCACTACCACCACCACCACCACCACCACAATCACTACCACCACCACTACCACCCCCAATCAAGACTAGTCGGCCCCTTCCCCCCACATCAACGTTTTAGGACAACAGCTCACAGCGATGGGAGGGAAAGGAGGGAGAGAAGGAGGGAGGGAGAGAGGGAGGGAGGGAAAGAAAAAAGGGAGTCAGGGAGAAAGATGGAAGGAGGGAGAGATGGTGAGGTGGAAGAAAGACAAAAGGAGGAAAAAGACGTTAAGGATGATAATAAAAAAAGAAAAGAAAAACACCTTTCTGACTCAACTATAAAAAACTTTCAATCCAACATAACTATTTCTTTCCCGCATCTCTCTCTCTCTCTCTCTCTCTCTCTCTCTCTCTCTCTCTCTCTCTCTCTCTCTCTCTCTCTCTCTCTCTCTCTCTCTCTCTCTCTCTCTCTCTCTCTCTCTCTCTCAGGTCCATGAGAATGCTGCATCATCGTTCTACAGAAAAACAACTTTGTCCCAGATGCAAGATGGTCCCTGAGTGGTAGCGGCGACGGCTCAGTGATCAGTGGTTATTCTTAGCAACGGGACACCAGTCAGTCTTCTCTTACTCCTTCTATCATGCATTCATCTTTTCGTGAGTTTCTCCATATACATACATGCTCTCACACATACATACACACAAACACACATCGGATCTCCACCTGAAAAATACACATACACACACACGCACGCGCGCGACAAATACATATGACAAATATATATATTTTCTCCCATCCCTTGAGGAGCAAATGACGATGGAAAGCTTGCCTTTGATATTATTTTTTGTGTATATCTATTTCTTTTTGTTCGCTCCTGGCCAAGCTCTCGACGTATACACGAAGAAGAGAGACATATAATATTATCAATGGTGTTGCCAATCTCTGATGCACCCTTAAGGATCTCTCTTTTTCTTTCTTTCTTTTTTTTTTCTCTCACTCTTTCTCGTTCTCTTTTTTTTTCTCTCTCTCTCTCTCTCTCTCTCTCTCTCTCTCTCTCTCTCTCTCTCTCTCTCTCTCTCTCTCTCTCTCTCTCTCTCTCTCTCTCTCTCTCTCTCTCTCTCTCTCAACAGACAGGGAATGGAAATAATTCTCGCGCCGGAAAACTAAGACAACAAGGAAACTTTCGGGACAAAACACATGCCAGGAAAGTTAAGGAAAACAACAACAGCAAATGAAAAAGAAAGAAGATAATGACAAAAATACGACAATGAAGAATATAATTAACGAAGAATAGAAAGAGAAAAAATATATATATAAAGAAAAGTAACTGAAGAGAAAGATGTGAAAGAAAACAAAAATGGATGAAGATGGGAAGGAAGGGGAAAATAAAAGTCTAAGAAAGAAGGAAGAAAGGGAGGTAAGAAGGTAAGGAAAGGGAAATTTTGACAAGGCTGAAACAATTGTGAGCAGAGTTAGGCAGTGGAAGGGGCATAGGTCAGGAAAGGAAGGGGGGGGGGAAGGGTCAGGGTAGGAAGATGACATATGGAGATAGGAAGAAAAGCGAGGGAGGAGTTGATTGGTTAGAAAGAGAGATAGAGATATATATATAGAAAAGAAAAAAAATCAAGAGCGTGCAACAACAAATTAGTCAAGGAAAGAAAAGAAAACAAGCAAGAGAAAAAAAAAGTGTAGGCTATATAAGGAACTATTAAGGGAAAAGGGAATTGAAGGAGGAGGAGAAAGAGAAGAATGAAAGAGGTTGCAAGGAGAAAAAGACGACGAAGAAAAGAAGGGAAGATTGGAGGAAGCAAGGGAAGAGGATTACAAAGGATTACAAAGGATTACAAACAGAAACGGATCTTCAGAGTTGATTTCAGTATTCTACACTAACTACTACTATAATACTATACTGGAGAAAGGAAAGTGGAGTAAAAAGCATCTTCGAACATTAGTCTCACAACCCTCCAGCTAAAGTTGACGGGAAAAGAAACGATTCCATAAAGTATTGAAAAAATTAATATGGAACTGGTGAGGAAAGTGAGAAATAAAGTGTAATATGTTGTTTGTGAGAGAGATTTTGAATAGTTGGTTAGTTAGTAATGTGGTGAGTGCATAGTGTAAGTGTGGATGGATGGATGTCTAGGGGTAGCGCGAGAGCCTTGCCTTGCTCTTTCTAGGGATGCAGCAGTCAATCAGGTCCCAGCTCCGTTCAATCCATTGTGTCAGTGTACTTTACCTTACGTAACGCCGTACACTAGTAACCCTGATACCTTAAGCTTTGATTGTAGTCACTAACTGTTAGGAACTTTGTCAATTTACAACCCGTCACAGGTCATGAGTGGTAGTCGTGACAGTTAACTCGTTGCTGTTAGTGCGTTGTGAGGAGAAAGTGAGTGTTGTAATTGTTGTGAATATACGTAACAACCTTGACCTAAGAGACAACAACGAGTGTGAAGATCAAAGGTTCTAGAGTTGAAACATGAATAATTAATTGGATACGAACACTGATTTGAACTAATTAACAAGTCGTCTTTCAAAAGTCTCGATTATACCTGAGTTTACTGCATTCCATGACAGTCCATTCCACATACTGACGAGACAAAGAAATGTATCGGTTTTCACTGGTTTCAAAGCGTTTCCCACTTATTTTGTAGCCGCTGTTTCTAGTGATGTTTGAAGGAGGAGGAGGAGGAGGAGGAGGAGGAGGAGGAGGAGGAGGAGGAGGAGAAGGAGGAGGAGGAGGAGGAGGAGGAGGAGGAGGAGGAGGAGGAGGAGAAAAAGGAGTTAGTTGAAAATACAAGAGTAGGAAGGAAGGTAGGAAGGAAGGAAGGAAGGGATAAAGTAGTAGGAGTAGTAGAAGAAGAAAGAGCAGGAGAAGGAGGAGGAGGAGCAGGAGGAAGATGAGGTAGGGGCGTGAAGGGAAGAATTAGCAAGACGGAGATAATGGAGCTTGTCCTGATGAATTATTGAGGCGGATGGTGAGAAAGTTACTTTTGGGCTGATGGTGCGAGGGAGAAGCGACTCACAACTCTTTGTAACATAATACCAAAGTACGATTAATTAAGAGGATTATGTGTGTGTGTGTGTGTGTGTCTCTCTCTCTCTCTCTCTCTCTCTCTCTCTCTCTCTCTCTCTCTCTCTCTCTCTCTCTCTCTCTCTCTCTCTCTCTCTCTCTCTCTCTCTCTCTCTCTCTCTCTCCTTGGGTAGATGTTTTTGTTAAAGAATAATTGCCAATCATCTATCTATAAAAGTCTTATTTTTCTTATTTTTGTTTGTTCTTTTACTCCGATACTTCTTCTTCTGTTTCTCCTTCTCCTTCTCCTTCTCCTTCTCTTTCTCTCTCTCTCTCTCTCTCTTTCTCTTTCTCTTTCTCTTTCTCTTTCTCTTTCTCTTTCTCTTTCTCTTTCTCTTTCTCTTTCTCCTTCTCCTTCTTCTTCTATATATACAATACTATCCCTTTAGAATTTTCCCCTCTTTAAAATTTCTCTTTCCATTTCTCTCCAAATTTCCCTTCCAGTAGCATCTCCTTTCCATCAAACCTTCCCTCCCTTTCCTTTCTTCCCGCCATTCTCCTCTTAATCCTTAGCGTCCCTCTTTCCCTTGCTATTACTCTACGATGCTTCCTTCCTTTCCTTTATCCCTTCACAATCCTCCCAACCTCCCTCCTTCTCTCTCTCTCTCTCTCTCTCTCTCTCTCTCTCTCTCTCTCTCTCTCTCTCTCTCTCTCTCTCTCTCTCTCTCTCTCTCTCTCTCTCTCTCTCTCTCTCTCTCTCTCTCTCTCTCTCTCTCTCTCTCTCTCTCCGTCTCCACGTCAATACATAATTATACTTCCCTCCTGTGTTTCAACTCTCAACTGTAGTAGCACCAGTTTCCTCCTTATTATTCCGGGTGGCTTGAGGATGCTGGGCGTGGCAGCATCAACCTTCGTAAGACTTGTTTGTGTGCGTCCAGTCAACCTCATTAGTATTTAGTCCCGCTGGTGTCCTCGTCTTGTCTCGTCTCCCTCCTCGTTGCGGATGGCAAAGCTTGTCTATGTTATGTTTACGGTCGGTGTGCGTGACTGTCTGCCGTGTGACTGTGTTGAACTGTTGAGGCAGTGACGAAGGGATGCTGAGAGAGAGAGAGAGAGAGAGAGAGAGAGAGAGAGAGAGAGAGAGAGAGAGAGAGAGAGAGAGAGAGAGAGAGAGAGAGAGAGAGAGAGAGAGAGAGAGTCATGAGGAGAATAGGAAGGCAGGTGAGGCTCCGTCAAGTTCATTATCATTTCCCATCAAGACAACTAACTAACTTGATGGGAAAGTGTTGATCCTCGTCTACCTGTATACCCCGGCGCCCCTACAGGTGTTCCCAAGGTGTGTGTGTGTGTGTGTGTGTGTGTGTGTGTGTGTGTGTGTGTGTGTGTGTGTGTGTGTGTGTGTGTGTGTGTGTGTGTGTGTGTGTGTGTGTGTGTGTGTGTGTGTGTGTGTGTCCCTCAAGTGTTGTAATAATGATATCCTCTTACCTGCCGTGATATTCCTACTACTGTACTACTATTCCTACTATAATATTCCTACCCCCTAATTAAGGTGATATTTCCACCCCCCTTTGTTTTAGATACTGTCATTGCTTTACTTCTCGTGATATTTTTACCCTCTTTGCATGATATTACTGCTTTATGTTTTGTAATATTCCTATCCTGTTTGATATCATTCCTGTTATATTCCTACTTTTTCTGAGGTTATGAGATTCCTCCCTCTTTATTATTATTTATTATTTGCCGGGTTATATCCATACACTTTAAACATAGTGATATTCCTACACACTTTGTAACGGTGCAATAGTCATACTTCCTGTATCGTTATAATTTTTGTGATATTGAGTGTCGTTAAATTCCTACTTCCTGGAACAACCGTGAAATTCCTACTTTTTAAAACACTGTGAAATCGCTACTTCTTTTTATTTTTTTTTAAACACCTGCTTCTCGAAATATCCGTGAAATTTATACTTTATTGAAACACCTGTGACATTTAATACTTCTCAAAACACCCTTGAAATTTCCACTTATCAAAAAACATCATGAAATTCCTACTTCCAGCAACACCATTGAATTCTAATTTATAACTACATGATATTTCCACCTCGAGCATACAACACAACACAACACAACACAACACAACAACACAACTCAACTCAACACTTGTATTCTTAGTTGTCATGATGATCTTACTGCCACAGGGGTTGAATTCTTTCCATCCCTTGCATGTCACATTACTCCACATTCTTTTCCATGTCATTATATTCCTATGTTCAGCTGCGTAACATTTGCACACAATTTATTAACTCTCATCATCATCATAGTCTCTGGGCTATCATTATATTTCAAACTATTAGACTCTGTTATCGTCTTTATTTACTTATTTTTGTGCGTGATTTGTGATATTTCTTTTACATTTTTAAGTTTCAATACTGGAGATTCGTAACTTGATATTTAGTGAGTTAATTGGACGCATCTGTTACGAATCTTGTATGTGCTTCACTAGTAATTCAATGTTACATCCATTCTGGTTTATTAATCTCTCTCTCTCTCTCTCTCTCTCTCTCTCTCTCTCTCTCTCTCTCTCTCTCTCTCTCTCTCTCTCTCTCTCTCTCTCTCTCTCTCTCTCTCTCTCTCTCTCTCTCTCTCTCTCTCTCTCTCTCTCTCTCTTTTTCCCCATTACCTTACAAAATTTCCCTTATTTTCAGCTTTGTCACCGTCTATTTTTTCCCCCGCCTGTTTCTCCCCTCCTCGTCCTCCTCCTCGTCCTCCTCCTCGTCCTCCTCCTCGTCCCCCTCCTCGTCCTCCTCCTCGTCCCCCTCCTCGTCTCCCTCCTCGTCCTACTCCTCGTCCTCTTTCCCCTCTGCCATCACACCCCGTTATGTTTCCCTGTCCGCGAAATCCTCCTAGTTCCCTCATTTTACCGGATAATCGGGCGGAAGAAGCGCGCCTTGAATTTATAAAGATGATGACACAAGGCGACGCATCCCACCATGAGACGTTATAAAAAAAATCATGAGGATGTTATTTTCTGGCGCTAAACTGAGGCATCAAGGGGGCGAGGGGCGGGTGGAGGGGGAGGTGCAAGACGTGGGTGTGGGTGTGGGTAGGTGAGGGTGTCTGTGTGGATATGTGGCTTATGAGAGAGTGAAGGAGAGAGGAGTGTGGATAAGGTGTGTGTGTGTGTGTGTGTGTGTGTGTGTGTGTGTAGAATATTGACGGTGTATATATTTGATACGAGGTTAACCATACAGTTGAATAGATAAACAGAGAACTAAAAAAAAGGTGAATCAATGACTACTTCTGTGACTACTCCAATAATGATAACAATAATAATAATAATAATAATAATAATAATAATAATAATAATAATAATAATAATAATAATAATAATAACAACAACAACAACAACATAAAGTAAGCAAAAATATCATCCCCCATGGAAATCCCAACAAAGGAAACGAAACAGAAACAGAAATAAGGGGAAAAAGAGGTGAGGGGAAACAAGACAAAACAGGAAAAAACTCTTTAGACGCACAAGTGGCAGAGGCATTTGGCTAGAAGACTGAGTGCCTTTACGCATGTACACCACACACACACACACACACACACACACACACACACACACACACACGCACACACCCACAAGCTCACACACACACACACGCACACACACACAAGCTCACACACACACACACACACACACGAGGCGTATATAAGGCTCGTGCGATCGCCCGCCCCGGCACTTACCCTCACGGCGTCGTCGATGCAGGACATAAGGGACCGACGTCTGGCCTGCTTCCCTCCCTCCCCGCCACGCCAGCCTCCCATCCTCTACCTCCTCCTCCTCTTCCTCCTCCTCCTCCTCCTTCCTCACCCCCTCCCGCTGCGTTGTCCCCTCTCCTTCCCTCCCCCTACCTGTCCCACCGCCTTGTTGTTATAACTTAGTGAAGAGATAAGTAAGAAGAACAGAGCGCCAGTTGGAGACTTAACTTAAGTGAACTTTGGAAAGGATGGATAAATATGTTAGAAAATATGAGTTGAATAGAACTTAAAAGGAGACTCTTTGGAAAAAGTTTATATAAAGAGAGAGAGAAAAAAAATAGTAATAATGAAGGTCATGGAAGAGAACAAAGCATCTATTTCATTCGTTATATCAAGAGAGTAACGAATGGTTTAGAAACCGGACGGAACTATATAGATATACAAAAAAAAGAACGTGTGGTGGTTTCTAGTTGTCCATTACTACTATCATTATCATTATTACTATTATTATCACTATTGTTGCTGTTACTCCCGTTGTTATTATCACTTGTTATCTACCTTCTACCAGTGCTGACGACAACCACCACCACCACCACCACCACCACCACCACCACCATCTCAATCTCCACTACCATTACAAAGATAAATACATTACCAAACAATACAACCTAAATCATTACCATCACCACCAACAACAGCAACTTCAAACTTCCTCATTCCTTCATCACCAACACCCCCACCGTCACCCCCACCGTCACCACCACCGTCACCACCACCGTCACCACCACCGCCTCCACCACCACCTCCACCACCCACTGAGGTAAGTTGGTGTAATGTTAGGAACTTAATGAATTTAAAGCATCTTATAAACGCCTAACTGAAGAAACTATTTAGCACTTAAGAGAGAGCAGCCTTAATTAAGATAAATGGTTAGTTAGTTAGTTAGTCACCTATGGTTAATGGATGGGCAGGTAAGGGAAAAAGTTAGCAGAGGATGGTAAAAATAAGTAGTACGTGGATGATGAAAAATATAATGAAAAATGTAGATAAAAGTGAAAAAATATTAATAATGGAATAGTGGGGGAAAATAAATAACAATGGATAGAAAGTAAAGAATTATACAGTCACGAAGGGGAAAGTGATAGAAATGGAGATAAAATTTTAAAAAGTTCAGATTTCGTAATTATTGATGTTGAAAAATGAAGTTTATTGTTGTTGTCAGAGTAGAAAGAAAACGAAAAAAACCCCAATTACTGAATGAATTAATAAATGAATGAATGAATTAGTAAACAGGTAAATGAATAAAGAAAATGACAATACATCTATAGTTGAAGCCACATGCACTAAAGCAGACTGGTGATGGTGGTGGTGGTGGTGGTGGCGGTGGTGATGGTGGTGGTGGTGGTGGTGGTGGTGGTGGTGGTGGTGGTGGTGGTGGCGGTGGTGGTGGTGGTGGTGGTGGTGGTGGTAAAGTGTGAAGAGCAAGTGAAGTGTGCACTCATATATTTTCTTAGATCATGTGCACCACGAAGCGATAACACACACACACACACACACACACACACACACACACACACACACACACACACACACACACACACACACACACACACACACACACACACACACACACACACACCACAAAGGATCACCAACAATCAACATTCCACTCACTTTCAAACATTCTCAAAGTTACCTCATATAAGACGCGGGAACGAACAAATAAACAAACAAACAAACAAACAAACACCCACCCACACCAGCCGCTACGCATTATTGATTAACCCAAAAGCGTAAAAAAAACCAAAAAAAAACCCCTACATAACCAATTTCAAATAAACAAACAAAAAGAAACAAAAATGAAATGAAAACTAATCCTGTCTTATCATCATTGTTTTTTTTTCCTTTCCTTTCTTTTTGTTTTCCCTTTTTTTCCCTTTCATCCCGGTATCCCTTCATCTTTCCTTCCTTCTCCCTCCTCAAGGCTGGCTGTAATGGGATCAAATAACACCTTTCTTCTCTTCCATTGACACCTACTGACATCCGAGGTCTTTTCCTGCTTCTCTTTCCTCCTTCCTCTTCTTCCTCCTCCTCCTCTTCCTCCTCTTCCTCCTCCTCCTCCTCCTCTTCCTTAACCTTGTCTTAATGGAATATTTAAATGGCATGTTGATTGTCTAATGGAGGGAAGAAGCCTCCTATCATCTACCTCTGACGTCACATCATTATATTGCTGTCATTCCTTCCCTTCACCCTCCCTCCCTGCCTGACACATAATCCTTTCCCTCACCCTCTATGATACGCTATACTTCTCTCTCTTTTATCTATCTTATTTTTCTCATCACAGTGTGGACAAATTATATAAGCCTCCTCACCTTTCTCAATGAGTCACTAGAATTGCGTCAGTCTTTGCCTGTATAAAGAAAATATTCGTGGCAGCAAACTTTTTTCTGTCATTACTTCATCTCCTGTTCATCCTTCCTTCCTTCCTCTGCTCCACCTACCATCTGGAGCTGTCTGTCTAGTCAGTCAGAATTAAATTGTCTTCCATCTGTTACCTTTTTTTAAGTCACGTCATGTTGTCCTTCATCTTTTTAACTTAAGTGTTTGTTCATGACTTTAGTTTTGCTTTGTCCTTTCAGCCATGTTAACGTTCGCCTCTCACTTAGTTATTCCCAACACAGACCTTTCTATATATTGTTTTGTGGAGTTCTTTGTCTGTTCTGTAGTGAGTTCGTTTCCACGTCACACTTCCACAGGTAACGGCCGCAGGTACACATTGGTAACACACCTTGGGTTTCTAGCACGTGTGTGTGTGTGTGTGTGTGTGTGTGTGTGTGTGTGTGTGTGTGTGTGTGTGTGTGTGTGTGTGTGTGTGTGTGTGTGTGTGTGTGTGTGTGTGCTTGTAGGATGGCAGGCACCAGGTAAACACACAGGTGGTGCATCATGAGAGGCAGCTTCCCAACCTACTTGAGACCCAAGGTGTGTGACCCCTGCGTACCTGCGGGTAAAACAAGCATTAAGGGAACGCAATACCTGGGTGACGAGGCACACACCTTTATTCACTATGCAACACCTGCCTTGGGTGATATGGAGTAAGGATATCACATCACACTGTCTCTCAATCTTTCTTCTTCTCTCTCTCTCTCTCTCTATCTATCTATTTATTCATCTCCCCATCAAGGAGTGGCAGAGAAGTCTTGAATGACAGACAAAGGTCGCCACCAGGTGTGCGCCAGGGCTGTAGGGGTCCTGCGGTGGGCAGTGTACGTGGGTCACATCTGTACACGTACCTCGCTGGCCACTGCCAGGCCAGGACCACCTCGTGCCTTGTACTTTGGCAGCACCGGGCTGGGCTGGGGCGGGGCTGGGCGGGGCGGGGCGGGGCGGGGCGGCGTGTGTGCGGCGCCAGTCATTGCCTCAGAATCAGTAACGGAGAACGACGTATCTTGAAGTATTTGTATTTATTTATGTTTGTCTGTCTGTCTGTATGTATGTATATATCCATATCTGTAAGTGACTACCAGTGCAATAATATATGGAAATTGCGTACCTTCCATTAAGTGACTCCCACCACCACCACCCCCACCCCCCACCACCACCACCACCACCACCACCACCACCCCCACCACCACCACCACCCCCACCACCACCACCACCACCACCACACCTCTTTCCTACAACATCCCCTCAAGGGCGGCCTAGTTGTTCCCGGCGGCATAACCCAAGAATTGCATGTCTCTAAGCGGCTTGGTATCACGGCACACAAGCACTGAGGTGGAAAGCCTTGCCTGTAAAGACGATTGGCCCCACCGACGGCCTTAGGAGCTACACCTGAGGGACGCCACTATAGGTACATTTCCACTTCCGTATTGTTGAAGTAGGGAGGCTGAAGGTTGAAGGCTGAAGGTTGAAGTAAGGCAGCGAGGGAGTCCTGAACGCTGAGTGCCACCAAGGACGTGGATAAGACGATTACAGAATGTGTGATCTGAAGTATACCTGTTTATCTATTATGCTACATGTGTGTGTGTGTGTGTGTGTGTGTGTGTGTGTGTGTGTGTGTGTGTGTGTGTGTGTGTGTGTGTGTGTGTGTGTGTGTGTGTGTGTGTGTGTGTGTGTGTGTGTGTGTGTGTGTGTTTGCAACTCTGAGATGGGACTTGTAATGAGAGTGTGTGGGCCAGAGTCTCGGGTGGAATGGCTAAGTTTGGAAATTAGTATTGATGTGATGTGAGGATTCCTAGTATAAACACACACACACACACACACACACACACACACACACACACACACACACACACACACACACACACACACACACACACACACACACACCAACCTAGCAAAATAGACACAATTAGATAAATAGAGAGATCAGAATATACCACAGTAAACAAAGCAAAAAGTATACACCATTAACATAACGCTACATCTCCCTCCCTTGTAGTCACTCTTCACCACTACAAAAACAAACTAACATGGAACACAAACTATTCACAATACTCTTCCTTCTTTACCCTTAGAAAGAAAAAAACAAATAGTCCAACGCGTGAGCAGAGTAAAGTAATGGAAACAGCGCTGCCTGTCTTTCTGTTAAGGTGTTTCGTCTCTCAGGTTAATACTGTATGAGGTTAATGTATATAGCGGGAGTTGTCTTCTACCTTCTCCTGGTGTTACGGCTTGACGGATGGGTAGATGGGTAGATAGGGTAGATGGGTAGATGGGTAGATAAGTAGATGGGTGGATAGATAGCTCACTCGAATACACCGATAGATAAATTAATTGGTAGATATACATGTAAACAGAAACAAAATTATAAATAGACATGATACAATTTTTATAAAGATACAAAAATGATACAAAATATAGAAAGACAGGAAAATGTATGGTTAGTGAAATAGATAGATAGATAAATAGATAGAAGGAGAGAAAAAAAAAACGTGGATAAAGAAAGTTTGTGGAGGAAAAAATTAAATGAAGGTATAAGAGGGAATAAAAAGATTAAAACTGCATAAAAATTAGCTTTCCGTAAGTAATCTCTCTCTCTCTCTCTCTCTCTCTCTCTCTCTCTCTCTCTCTCTCTCTCTCTCTCTCTCTCTCTCTCTCTCTCTCTCTCTCTCTCTCTCTCTCTCTCTCTCTCTCTCTCTCTCTCTCTCTCTCTCTCATGAACCTTTTTCCATATCAATTTCTTTTGGGATTAAGATTTACATATCATAAAAAAAATTCAAAGAACTGACAATTAATTACTGAACCAATCATTCTATATATGTGTACGTCCGTATGTATGTATGTATGTATGTATGTATCTACCAATCAATCTACTTTCCTGTCTCCCAATC
>JAPQNM010000049.1:8604786-8609786 GCA_029783475.1 Metacarcinus magister
GCTAATAATGTAGGCTTGAAAGTGCTTATAGGCGAGACGAAAGAGGGTGTAAAGGAGCACTTAGCCTCCCCACCCATGTAAAGATCGGCACCAGCACACCTTGATCTTCCCTGACCTTCCTTGACCTTCTTTGAGCTTTTTTCTGTTAATAAGGAAAGATTTATTCAGTTTTTTTCCCTTACATGTTAGCTTTGAAGATACTCTGAAAAAGATGGAAGAACGGTGAAGATATATACACACACACACACACACACACACACACACACACACACACACACACATACACACACACACACACACACACACACACACACACCAGTCGGTCACCACACGCACTCTATCCACATATTTTCCTTCCCTTTCCTATCCTAACCAAACCAGGAAGGATCGATTTCATTCTTGGTGCACATTTCACCTTTTTTCTGCAATACTGGAGTGGCTCAGCGCGGCGAGGCGGAGGAAGGGTAATGGATACTTTCTGGGTCAGGAGCCGGCTTGGTGATGGGAGGATGTTGATGCCGTCCTAGTGCCATATAGTATAGATAGATGGATGGAAGGTTGGAAGGAGGGAGGGAGGGAGGGATGGAGGGATGGATGGTTTCGAGGACGACATAACAAGGTGAAAGATCGTTATACTAAAGCCACTTGAGACTCGACTCAATATCACACACCCACACACACACACACACACACACCACACACACGCACGCACCACACACACACACACCACACACACACACACACACACACACACACACACACACACACACACACACACACACACACACACACACACACACACACACACACACACACACACACACACACACACACACACACACACATACAAAAAAAACAACAAAATATTCCGTAATAATATTCATCCAACGACGCAAATTACGAACATCAGCACCAATTTCGCGCTTCGGAAAATATGTCATTGATGTCAAAGAGTCTTAACCTTGAACGGATAACGGGAAGATGTAGAAGGTTTACAAAAGAGAGAGAGAGAGAGAGAGAGAGAGAGAGAGAGAGAGAGAGAGAGAGAGAGAGAGAGAGAGAGAGAGAGAGAGAGAGAGAGAGAGAGAGAGAGAGAGAGAGAGAGAGAGAGAGAGAGAGAGAGAGAGAGAGAGAGAGAGAGAGAGGATATAATTACTGAAACTTTCATGTTACATCATCCCTAAGATTAAACTCGCTACCTGTACACTTACCTGAAGGGAGACGGAAACTTCCAAAGGGTGGGCGTGGGCGTCTTCACCTGCCTCAGTAGCGATCTGGAAATAAGGTAGGATGAGAAAGGGTTAATGTATGATGTTTTGTGGGGGGGGGTGTTCCGTTCCCTTCTGTTGTGACTCCTGTTGTTTAGGTAGCTAAGCCCATCCCGTGTGTGTCTACCCTTTGTTTAACCTCAAGACACAGTGATTGTACAGCGAACTTGAATGCAACTTCATACAAAATAAACGTGTTACGATAATAATAATAATAATATGACTACTGGTAATAGGACAAATTATAATGATAGTGAAAGTGAATATTACCGTCATTTTGTAACGTAATGTAATGTAATGTGATTCTTTACACTTCAAGCTCTGCGCTGAGGCATTAGTATGGATGGGTTATGCACACAAACCATTACATTTCATTCACAGATAATATGAGTGGTGTTATTTTTTCAGCAATTTAATGTCTCTTTGCACGACTGGTTATGTTGCAAGACATCAGAGTAATGCAACACAATCATCTAGCTGCGTTAAAAAAGATCACACCTTTGTTATGAAGCATTTTAATAACGTAATTAACCTTCGATGTGTTTTAATGCATAATACAACAAGGAAGATCATGTTCACATCAGCGTGGGAGCATCAGCAAAGCAAGGCAAGGCAAGGCAAGGCAAGGCAAGGCAAGGCAAGGCAAGGCAAGGCAAGGCAAGGCAAGGCAAGGCAAGGCAAGGCAAAGCAAGGCAAGGCAAGGCAAGGCAAGGCAAGGCAAAGCAAGGCAAGGCAAGGCAAGGCAAGGCAAGGCAAGGCAAGGCAAGGCAAGGCAAGGCAAGGCAAGGCAAGGCAAGGCAAGGCAAGGCAAGGCAAAGCAAGGCAAGGCAAGGCAAGGCAAGGCAGGGCAAGGCAGGGCAAGGCAAGGCAAGGCAAGGCAAGGCAAGGCAAGGCAAGGCAAGGCAAGGCAAGGCAAGGCAAAGCAAGGCAAGGCAAGGCAAGGCAAGGCAAGGCAAGGCAAGGCAAGGCAAGGCAAGGCAAGGCAAGGCAGGGCAAGGCAGGGCAAGGCAAGGCAAGGCAAGGCAAGGCAAGGCAAGGCAAGGCAAGGCAAGGCAAGGCAAAGCAAGGCAAGGCAAGGCAAGCCAAGGCAAGGCAAGGCAAGGCAAGGCAAGGCAAGGCAAGGCAAGGCAGGGCAAGGCAAGGCAAGGCAAGGCAAGGCAAGGCAAGGCAAGGCAAGGCAAGGCAAGGCATCAAGATGAGCTGGATGCTGCCATCATGATGTGCTGAAAACTGACCTAAAACCTTCCTCTTCCAGGTCGTTTACCTTCAAATGTTCATCTTTTTTATTCGTGCTTTACAAAAAAAAAGTTAAAATAGATCAAGGAAATACAAAGAGAAGTAAAATATGTGACACTTCCTGGCAGGCGTCCTGTTGGCAGGGTGGGTGGGGTGGGCGGGGTTGGGCGGGATGGTGGCTGTGTTCCATGGCTTCTTATGGTCCGAGACACTCAATTTTCCATCTAGTACTAATAAATTAACGCAATGCCCCTTATTAAGTGTGTTCTTGCGTCGTTGTAGTGATGTCCAGCCGCGCCTTCTTCACTTCCACGGCATGTGTACCAGTAGACGAAGGGACGCTGCTCTGCTTAACCCCCACCCCCCACCCAAGCCACGCCGCCCCCTAATCCTGCTGCCCCCCTCACGAGACGGACAGTGACCCACCAGAAGCAATAACCGCGCCGCAGCTCTACTTGTGTCCTGGTGGGCGAAGATATATTGGTCACTCTTAATGTTCGTGTGTAGTTATATACATTTCATCTTTCATTTGGTCCCGTTAGGAGTCGTCAAAGCGGATCACTCGTGTCCATTCACCTCGTCCTCTGACTCATCCTGTCACACCAATCACCACCACGTCCTCCCTCACGTCCTTCCTCACAGCATCCATAAACCTTCTCTTTGGCTTCTTGCTTCTTCTCCTCCTGTCTGGCGGCTTCATCCTTAGCATTCTTCTCCTTCGTTTTTTTCGTGCTACTCCCCTCTCTCTCCTCTCCTTCCTTCTTTCTGTCTTTCTTCCCTCCCTCCTTCCTTTCACTTCCTTTCGTTCTTCCCACCTCCATGGCTGATATACTACACCTGCTGATAGCAAGGATGGTGGGTCGAAGGAGGAGCTAATCAATGAACATTTTACGAACATAATCTGGACATGAGGTCAGGGAGTAAGTGGAGTGGTCAGCAAGGGAGTGAAGGTGACTATAAGAGAGGTTATATGACATTACTCCAAGAATGTAGGACTCCTAAGTAATATTATCCTCCTGTTATCGTTCAGCTATTGCCTCTATTTCTTATACAAAACTACACATACCTTTTTCCTGTATATTATCTATGTGACATTAACTTTCACTTGGATAAATGCTGATGGATTCTGATGGAGGCTGATGGAGGTTGGGAGGAAACACACATCAGAAGAGGCCTGGCGGGGTGGGAGACGGGGAGGGCAAGACATGGGCCGTAACATTACTTGGACGAGCAGGAAATAAAGTAAATGGGTTTCTTGACGCAGAATCGCATTGAGACCTTACACCCGCCCACCCACCCACCCACCCACACACCCTCACCCACCCACCCACCCACACACACACACACACACACACACACACACACACACACACACACACACACACATCCATAACTTGATTCTCTTCGTAGCCTCATTCGTTTCATCCCCACAAGAGCAGCGTGATGAGGACAGCGTGACCACTGTTGCCAATATAACGCTCATCCCTATCTCAGTGTTGCCACCACCACCGTAACCTTCGCTGAGTGACGCGCGCTGTGACGGTGACGGTAGTGCGGGAAACAGATACGTAAATAAGATAAGCTGATTGAGAAAAACACAAAACACCTTATCCAATACAATCATTTATCTAGCTTTTTTTTTTCTTCCATTTTCAATACGAGAATCATAACACATATTTTTTTTCCCTTTCCGTAGACTCATTCAGTTCAACGCAGACACTACCCGTTGTAACAGACTTAAGGTAATAGTGTAAAAGGAATGCCATCGTGGACTCTTAAGCCCTTTGAAGTCTCTCCCGCAATGAGTCGGCGGGGGGAGTCTGTGTTAAAGGGAAATGCTACTCAAATCCCTAATTAGTAAAACCGATCAGGTAGAGTCGAGTCAGCGAGGCTCATGGGGATTTAACAACAAAGAATAAAAGTTTAAAGCAGAGTCATCACCATAAAACAAAAAAAAATATCCAGCTATCTTGGAATAGCAAACTGTGAGAAACGTAGAGAAGATTAACATGTAACTTGGAAAACTTCAAATAAAAATGAACGTAACGACAAGAACTGTGGAGCGTTGGAAGGCAGACAGGAGACAGACGGAGCAGTGAGTGGGTAGAGAGCCGCTGATTAACTTAGAGTGATGGGCAGAGGCAGTGGAGTGGTGGGTAGAGGCTGAGAGGAGGCGGGAAGAGACCGAAGAGTGAGTAGATAGTGATAGAAGATACTGGAAAATACTAAAACATATACATCTACTAACTAGCATTGCACGTTACATAGTTCCGAGTGTCAGTCAGTCAGTCAGTCAGTCAGTCAGTCAGTCAGTCAGTCAGTCATCCTGTGAACCCAATACAAGGCTTTCCTGTACTAGACAACCTCGAACTTAGACAACTAATATTCCTCCACTTTGTTGAAGGCTTAAAAAAAATATGCTACGAGGAAAAAAAGTTTGTTGGTTAGACTTGAAAATAGAATGACAAGACCCCAAGGACACAAAACTTCTGCAAA
>JAPQNM010000049.1:8612286-8642286 GCA_029783475.1 Metacarcinus magister
TGTGTGTGTGTGTGTGTGTGTGTAATTGCAGGAACAAGTGTGCTGGAGAAGGTGATTACTTTAGCAAGGGGGAAGGAGACAGGTGTGTAATGGAGGCAGGTGTGTTGCAGGTGTGTAGGGAAGGTTATGGCTTCATCTAACGTGCTTGTTGACTGAAATTGCAAAGTACCTGAAATTAAGGTGAAACAAGGTAAAAAGGGTTAAAAAAGTAGTAGTAGTAG
This sequence comes from Metacarcinus magister, assembly GCA_029783475.1. Lineage (NCBI taxonomy): Eukaryota > Metazoa > Arthropoda > Malacostraca > Decapoda > Cancridae > Metacarcinus > Metacarcinus magister. Next base: position 8,612,508 of record JAPQNM010000049.1, read on the forward strand.
TAGTAGTAGTAGTAGTAGTAGTAGTAGTAGTAGTAGTAGTAGTAGTAGTAGTAGTAGTAGTAGTAGTAGTAGTAGTAATGGCAGTGCTTCTCTTTTTGAGCTAAAATGAATAGGAAGAGAATATACCAATTGGTTTGTAAATTGGTTCAGTGGGAGAAGAGAAGCCGAGAGATTATTGGACCATTGCGCGCTCGTGTGTGTGTGTGTGTGTGTGTGTGTGTGTGTGTGTGTGTGTGTGTGTGTGTGTGTGTGTGTGTGTGTGTGTGTGTGTGTGTGTGTGTGTGTGTGTGTGTGTGTGTGTGTGTGTGTGTGTGGTGTGTGTGTGTGTGTGTGTGTGTGTGTGTGTGTGTGGTGTGTGTGTGTGTGTGTGTGTGTGTGTGTGTGTGTGTGTGTGTGTGTGTGTGTGTGTGTGTGTGTGTGTGTGTGTGTGTGTGTGTGTGTGTGTGTGTGGTGTGTGTGTGTGTGTGTGTGTGTGTGTGTGTGTGTGTGTGTGTGTGTGTGTGTGTGTGTGTGTGTGTGTGTGTGTGTGTGTGTGGTGTGTGTGTGTGTGTGTGTGTGTGTGTGTGTGTGTGTGTGTGTGTGTGTGTGTGTGTGTGTGTGTGTGTGTGGTGTGTGTGTGTGTGTGTGTGTGTGTGTGTGTGTGTGTGTGTGTGTGTGTGTGTGTGTGTGTGTGTGTGTGTGTGTGTGTGTGTGTGTGTGTGTGTGTGTGTGTGTGTGTGTGGTGTGTGTGTGTGTGTGTGTGTGTGTGTGTGTGTGTGTGTGTGTGTGTGTGTGGTGTGTGTGTGTGTGTGTGTGTGTGTGTGTGTGTGTGTGTGTGTGTGTGTGTGTGTGTGTGTGTGTGTGTGTGTGTGTGTGTGGTGTGTGTGTGTGTGTGTGTGTGTGTGTGTGGTGTGTGTGTGTGTGTGTGTGTGTGTGTGTGTGTGTGTGTGTGTGTGTGTGTGTGTGGTGTGTGTGTGTGTGTGTGTGTGTGTGTGTGTGTGTGTGTGGTGTGTGTGTGTGTGTGTGTGGTGTGTGTGTGTGTGTGTGTGTGTGTGTGTGGTGTGTGTGTGTGTGTGTGTGTGTGTGTGTGTGTGTGGTGTGTGTGTGTGTGTGTGTGTGTGTGTGTGTGTGTGTGTGTGTGTGTGTGTGTGTGTGTGTGTGTGTGTGTGTGTGTGTGTGTGTGTGTGTGGTGTGTGTGTGTGTGTGTGTGTGTGTGTGTGTGTGTGTGTCATAATATCCATCAAAAATCCAATAAAATTCACCCATAAGCTGCAGCGCCATAGTACGAGTGCAAAATATGTTCCCATTTAAAGGACGTCAAAATTAATGTCATCATCTATTTTCCACGTCAAATTACACTTCCCTAGCACCTCAGATACTCAATACATGTCAAGGGAGCTGCGGGGAGTATTACAGATGTGTTCAAGTGTACCGTGTGTGCTGTTGTTGTCGCTGTCGCCTTGGTGTTGCTTGGTGGAAGACATGTAGTAAATATTTCCAACTACGACTCATGTGAAGGCAGGTTTTTCATCACCGAGAAATGAGTGTGTGAGAAGACGTAAAAATGATAGCCATGTTTTGCTACGATTATGATATACTTACATTTCATTGACATCATCTTATATATATAAAAAAGAAGATAATATTAATGCCTAGTTTTTTTTCTTCATATTCTAATTTATATCTTACTGAACACGATTATTAGTTTTCACACCTTAATGTTTAATAGTAAATAATACGAGTTATAAGTCTGTACATCTACACACACACACACACACACACACACACACACACACACACACACACACACACACACACACACACACACAGTCTCAGTCCTTGTAGTGTCGTTAACCCTTCGCTTAATACTTCAGTAAAAAAAAAATATTGCACTTTTCATTTCCCATCTTGCAAGTCGAATACAAATGAAAACGTAATAAAAATGTCTGGACTGATTAACGCGATGTCACACAGGTAAGTCGTCCCCATGAATCACTTGATGAATTCCTCAATGACTGTGGAATGTTTTTGAAAGCTAGCAACCAATCTATTATACGCTTTCACTCAATGCCTGTATCCGTTTCTCCTTTAACCTTTCCATTCTTCTTCCTTACTATATATTTCCTTCTATTATACATATGTTATCCTCTTCAATATATAACACATCGGTTATTTTTTTTATACCATCTACCTGCGCCGCCTCTTAAGATATATAGGAGGTCAGTGTCCCTCAATTTATCTTTCTCAGCCGTCCACTACGATATGTAACACACACTCTCATGCTACACACACAAGATAGACAGTAGTCGACACACCTGGACAGGATCGCAACGTCTCGGATCACTAAGGAATGGGAAGCAAAATAATTGATAGCACGAAAACTTGCTACACTTGTTGTCGAGGTGACCTGGAGTGGCATCGAGTATGTGACACCCAGACCACAGCGTTCATATATCTTGTAACGCCAAAGGAAGCTCACCTCAAACTATAAATGAACTACGAGGGAATAGATGGGTTGCTACTTCATGTAGAATAAATGGGTTACCACTTCTTGTAGGATAAAATAAAAAGTGAAAAGCCAAAACAGAAAAGCGACAACTGATAGTGAATGCATAGTGTTGTCCACGTACCACTATTCCCTTTGTCACTATTGCGTTAGGCGGTGGCGACTGAGAGTTAGGTATTCATGCTCTCAGAGACTCAAACAGACACAGACAGACACAGACGGACACAGACAGACGCCAAGGCCACGAGGACGTTACTGCCACAGCCAACGACTCGATTTTTCAGCAGGAATGATCTGTTTCCAATGTTTCTAAAATCAGCTTCATCACTAGTTTTGCATCACGTCAAGCAGGCGAGACGGGCAGCCCCACACAACTAGGTTTGCCGCATCCCCGTTCTCTCCGTCCCATGTCACTCTTCACTCGGCCACAGATATCCGAGAAAGCCTCCACCAGGCATATCAGATCAACTCTCCCTCGCTCTGCCTCCACGTATACAAGAGAATCAAGTCCCTCCGTCGGTGTTTAGAGTGAAATGTGTAAAATGGTGATGCATATGGAGAGTAAATGATGCAAATACTCTGCCAATCACCAGCCTCCAGATATATACACGAGATATACACGAGTGAGCAACAAGCTTCCTCCGCCCCAATCACAGTGTATGAAGGAGAATATGTTGAATCAGGATGAAGGACCACATAACCAGACTGTCCATAGCTTAATATCACGAATTGAAATCAAGAAAATGGAAAATGAAATGGAAAATAGGGAAACAGATGACACAAAAAAAAGACAGAGCATCATCCCTTCCCGCGCAATACAAAGCCCAGATATGAAAAATGTAGAATAGTGATGAATAGAAGATGCAACATAAACCATCCTCACCATCATGTTAAATATCAAATCATATATACGTATTCCCCTAACAGAAAACATGTTGAAACAATATATAAAATGCGAACACTAATTAACCGTACCTACAACCTCGGTCATACAGATCAAAAGATACACAACATGAATACAAAAACAAATGAATAAGAAAAGTTACGTTACATTTTCATTTCTCTGTCCTTTGTCTAATTACAGGGATGAAGGGGATTAAAGGAAACGTGTGGGTAGTAAAAGACCGACCGTCCCACACACCGCCACACACAGCCATCAAAACACAAACACAGATTTTAAAACACGCACTAAAACCGGAGAGGAGAAGAGATAGAGATGAGGAAAGACAGTTGGCGTTAAATAATATATGTTATCGAGATACATAACTTGGTTTCTATGTATTATTTTCTGTATGAGTAATATTAAATTGGGGGAAAAAAATGTTGGTGGAATTTTCGGGTCACAAAATCGAAAATCCATATTATAGTAATCAGAGAACTGAGTCTAGATTCGTGACTAGCATGCTCGAGAATCCCTTGAAACGATTTTTTTGTACTCAGTTTTCGTCCCTAATTTGTGGATAAGAAAACAGGTAATATTTGTAATGTCACCCAACAGTATCATTTCCTATTTTCTTTTCCCTTGTATTCCTTTGTATCCTTGGAAGGGTGTGTATGAGAGGAAAACTGAGAGTGCAATATTATGAGTAAGAGTAACGTAATAAAATGTGCGAGGATGTAGTTGATAGGAGGAGAATGTAGTTGTGAATGTTGAGTTATTTAATAAGATAGAATGTTTTGAGTATTCAAGACCACATGTTTTTGTTGTGGCTTGAGGAATAGAGATGTAAAGGTGAAGTGTAGAACGAATGAAATAGGAAAGGTGTGGGTGAGGGATGAAAAGAATGTTTGCATGTAGACTGCTTGGAATGAATGCAGATAAAAGGTTGCATGAGAGAATACTGGGAGTGACTGCGTTATATAGGGTTGAAACAAGGAGTATTGGAGTAGCAGAGAGGAAGAGAGAGTGAAGGCAATAAAGATGAGGTGTTAGAGGAATACATACATGTGGATTAACACGTATAAATTGAATCATAAATGAGGAAATAAGAAGGAAAATTGTTATTGTAAAATAGTTCGTTGGTTGATCAAGCAAGGCAAAGACAAGGAAGGATGCAATGATTCAAGCATGAACAGAAAATGGAAAGAGGAAGGAAAACTCTGACGACGGTTGAGTAAAAGATTCGAACAAAAGTGACATTGTATAATGACTTCAGATAAAGGAAGAAAAGGAGATACATGTCAGCAAAATGTATTCCAATTCAACCTATTGCTTCAGGCTGTCTCCTTCCTCTTCCTTTCTCCCTCCTGTCCCTCTCTCTACTCAGTATTGGCGATTTAAGTCAGGGCGGTGAGCTGAAATTGATGAGAGAGAGAGAGAGAGAGAGAGAGAGAGAGAGAGAGAGAGAGAGAGAGAGAGAGAGAGAGAGAGAGAGAGAGAGAGAGAGAGAGAGAGAGAGAGAGAGAGAGAGAAACACACACACACACACACACACACACACACACACACACACACACACACACACACACACACACACACACACACACACACACACACACACACACAATCACAGACAGATAATCAGACAGCAGAGACAGAGACAGACAAGCAAACAGACAGAGACGTTAAGAAAGAAAAATCAAAGGATAGAGAAAGACATATTTCCAGACAAAATACAAAAAGGGGAATAAAAGAGCGAATACATGAATACAGAATTGAAGCAGTCAAAGGAAAAAGGAAACAAGAGTAAATGGACGAGAATCACACGACGTTATTCTGACTGACGTGAAAAGTGACTTATAATCCACATATTTTTTTCATAACTCATCAGAGGCAGAATACTGCACGCAGGCTTTCATAGACATATATATGTTTCGATTCCGTCAGTATCATTACTTTTCCATTCCAGTAGACAGACTGATCGGTGAATTATGCAACGCTAATCAAAACAGGTCGAGGTAATACTGCCGTCGACCAGGAATTCTTAAAGAACAAACTTCTGTTGTTTTTGAGTTTGGTTTCCAGTCTTTTAGAAGGTGTTTAATGAATGTCTTCGAATGTGGAGTTTCAATCGAAGCTTCAATCATGGTTTGTTTTTTGGTGTTTACGGAGTGGTAGTGCCGCCTGGAGCAGCTTCTTGGCTGATAGTTGTGAGGTTTGTGGTGAAGCAACACTGAATGTTGCATTGATTCACCAGGTGGTCCCGGATGTAGCTGGGACACACCTGGCTCAATGAACACCTGATACCTGTGTGTGTCTGGTCATGTCCGTGATTACCACATTCACTGAGACTCCACCTGCAGGATGACGCAGTGCCTGGCGGGGCGAGTTCTTGTGTGAATCTGCGACTAAACGTTCCCTCGAGCCTCGTCGCCCACACCTGCAAGCAGACAGCCGTGCAACCCCATTAAACTACTATTGCCCAACCTGTTGGTCTGGCAGCGACGCGCCTGATGAGGCCCACCACACGCCCGCCCACCAGCTTAGGCCACAGCTGCACGCGGATTGCAGCCGTTGACTTGATAGAGTGAGACATCTTGAGGGTTCCCTGTAAACGCTGGACAACTCTTTCCGGCTGCTGCAGAAGGAGCGTGTCGCGGCGCACACCAGGGCGGCGCGTGGACACCTTTGCCACGCAAGTGACTCAGCGTCTGGCGGTGCTGGACAAGTTTTTTTGGTAGAGAGTATTGAGGAGGAAATTGAGGGCTTTGGGCGCCCATCGAACCAAAACAGTCCTAACGCGGGCCAGCGTGGGCTCAGGGAGTGAGTATCAAAGGCCGGAAGCTGCTTCGATTTCGTGGGAGCCTCGCTGGACGAGAATGAATGAGCTCATCCCATGCCTAGGCAGGGAACGTACTGACTTGGGCGAGGGTGTGCCGGCGAGGGGAGAGGGAGATGAAGGGAGATACCACTCTAATCACCACGAAGCTGTTCCCTCAGCTGTGTATCCTCCCTGTCACCTCTACACACCAGGCAGCTGCTACCACTTGTATACTGTGTTGATGTGACTGACGGTTAGCACGATGGTGGTTCTGAGCCGCTGGTGCCAGTCTGAAGTGAAGGGCGGGGAAGAAACGTGAACCAGGATGGCCGACTGACAACACCCTCGCCGCCACGCACTCAGCCGGCACGCACTCCACGCCTAGTGAGTCTGGACACTGATGGCTCGCCTGTCGCTGAAGGGAAATTACTCAGCAAAGGAAGGAAGGTAGAGGGAAAGAAGGGAGGAAAGTAGAGATGGGAAGAGGGATAGACGAGAAAGAACAGAAGGGAGAGAAAAGGGGGCATGGTGGAAAGAGGAAGGGTAAATGAAATGGGAAAGAATGGAACAGTAGCAAGAAAACACGGAGAAGAAGAAAGGAAAAATAAAGGTGAATAATGTGACGAAGGAAGGGAGAAAAAAAAGTAATAATAGCAAGGAAAGAAGAAGGAATGGGAAAGGAACAGAGAAGAAAAGGAAAAGAAAAGGAGTGAAATGAAAAAAAAAGAAAGAAGAGAAAAAAAAAAAAAAAGAGAGAAAAAGAAAATGGAGGCAGAAAAATATACATAGAAAGAGAAAAGAAAGAAGGAAGGAAAGGAGGAAAAGAGGAGGAGTAGGAGGACAGAAGAGCCTCACACGGTAACTTGGTCTTATTACCGTGAAGGAAGCGACACACTCACTCACACACACACACACTCACACACACACACACACACACACACACACACACACACACACACACACACACACACACTCACACAGACAGACAATAAAGAGCAAGTCACTCGTTTACATGCAAATACAAACGTGACCAAACCGAACCTGAGGGAATACACATTTTTTTTTACAAGAACCCACGACTCTTTCCTTTTCAGTCCTCCATCCTCATCTCCATTCTAGTACCTCCCATCAACATCCTATCCTCCTCCTCCTCCTTCTATCTTCCTTCAATTCCTTCATCCTTTTCCCCATCTCCCTTTTCCTCATTCTCTTCCTCCTTCTCCGCCCCCAGCCTCCCATTCCTTCCCTTATTCACTCATATATCACCTCGTTATAATTCCATCGCCTGCACAACACCGTACCTCATACCCTCCGTCTAAGAGCAAGGGGTGCAAAGGGTGCGTCCTGACTTGAAGGAGGGAGAGACAACGTCAGCAACTCCCTCAGCTGACGCGGCCGAACCTAATTTACAAAGACGAGGGGTTAGGGGAGGGCCGTGGGAGGGGTAATTTAAGGGAGGCTGGAGAAAAATAAGATACAGGGAGAGGCGAGACGTGAAGGGTGAAAGGGGTGAAGGGGAGACGCGGGAAAATGGAAATAGACGGAGGACCTCATTTGACGCAGCCCTTACGTGGAAATTGACCCCTCCATACAAGACAGAACGAGGACACTGAGGGGATGTCGGACGGTAAAGGAAGGGAGAGGAGGTCAGATAGCAGGAGAGGAAGGGAGGGGAGTGCAGGAGGGGAGGTCAAACAGCAGGGGATGAGGGGAGGGGAGTACAGGAGGGGAGGTAGGTCAGGAACTTTGCCTCACGTCTAAAGCACTAGGTTTGTTTGGCCTTAGCACCGAGGACTAACACGAGCCACTACCAAGCTTCTGTTGTGTGAGGTTTGATCCTACAATCGTGGTTTTATTTTAATCTAATATATGAAAAGCTCAAATTGAAATCGTTTTGGTTATGTTCCCGATCTGGTATGAATTATTCTTGTGTATTCCCATTGCAAGGCGCGGAGACTGAATGTGGTTAGGTTAGGTTAGGTTAGGTTAGGTTAGGTTAGTGTTCCTCTTTCACTATGTACGGGTATGTAGCGCAACTGAGGTGACCATGTGTTGTGTTGCCTCTCTCTCTCTCTCTCTCTCTCTCTCTCTCTCTCTCTCTCTCTCTCTCTCTCTCTCTCTCTCTCTCTCTCTCTCTCTCTCTCTCTCTCTCTCTCTCTCTCTCTCTCTCTCTCTCTCTCTCTCTCTCTCTCTCTCTCTCGTTGACGGTAAATTTAGTCACCAACTTAATGATGAATATAAACTTGCTCCTCACTCGACTCCCATCAATTTCTGGGTTGAAGGGGAGGTCGTGGAGCACATCCGAGGGCGTTGGGTTGCGTGGGCGGGCTGACACACCTTCCTCACCCTTAACACTCCTTTGAGCAGGTGTTGTTGTGGTGGTACTAACGAGTCTTCAACTCCTTCAGGTGAGGCGAGGCAGCAGTGCGCAAGGTGATGATGTTGTGTCTCCAGCCTTCACACACACATACAGCGACCCTCACACACAGCGGCCCTCACACGTATCACATTTCCCATACACAGTGAACAAAAGAAGGCATGCTATTTTCCTCCCCTTATTCCCTCGGCGTGCTTTGGAATCGGAACACATACAAATACCTAATCAAATCCATAGAAACTTTATAGCAATAGCCTGCACGTCGCTGGGAAAAAAATATGATTAGAAACTGGGGAAAAATATAAGATTAGTCCACAAAGCTTTAGTTGCTGGCTGGATGGATGGAAATTTTCGTTGGTCTTCACCGCCACAACACAAACCAATTTTAATATTTTACTTTGCCTCGTATTGTAAACCCGACCTTTAACTTCCCTTCCATGTCCTATACAAGGGCTTTCTGTTCCCCTGTCTGTCACCTACGAAGCTAGATTGTTGCGTAGCCTTTTATCTACAAATAGGATAAAGTTTAGGGCAATAAATCCCCAGCTGTATGACGACATGAAAGTCAAAAAGGTAATAAAAAAGGAGTTTATTAAGTTTGTGGTGCGATTTTACCCTCGATTCCTGCAAGTGGTCAAGTGGGTGGAAGGAGGAGAGGCAGAGGAAAGGAGGGAGAGTATTGCACTGTTTCTATAAGGACTGTGAAGAGGAGTGTCCAGCTTGTCATGTAATACTGCTGCTAAGGCTTGTCCATCCCCTTGTACTTCACTTAAACTCTCTGTCTCTGCGGCACCTGACACCTCATCTCTTTGACGCGGTATAGGTTTCATTCCGTCAGTCACTCAGTTTGTCAGCTCGTCAGTCCGTCAGACGTCAGGTGCTGGAGTAACAAAGAACCAATGTGCTGTATAGAGGCTAACAATACATGCACCTCCTCCTCTTTTTCTTCTTCTCTTCTTATTCCTCCTCCTCTTCTCCTCCTCCTCCTCTTCTCCTCCTCCTCCTCTGTGTTTACGTTCTCCTTCTCTTCCTCCTCCTATAAAATTTCCCTGTCCTCGTTTTCTACAAGGTATGAGCGCACACGGTGTTCACTTCTACTTTGTTTCCTGCCAGTACGTTGCAGGAGGCTGAAGTGGACTGGCAGGAGGGAGGAACCTTGCTTTGTTCTATCCTGTTCCCCTACACTTAATGAACAAGTAGTAGTTATTCATTAGATACTCGTTCTAAGCTAACAGGTTTCGTGGTATGTGCCCTTCCTATGTATTCCTATGTATTCCTATGTATTCCGATGTATTCTACCGCCGCCCACTATCCCAGCACAACGTATGTAGGCCGCAGGTTTACTAGCAATATTATGTTCCCTTCCAGTTTCATGTTCCGGGACTAAGGCGTTTCCAGGAGGAGAGGAGGAGGAGGAGGAGGAGGAGGAGGAGGAGGAGGAGGAGGAGGAGGAGGAGGAGGAGGAGGAGGAGGAGGTGGAGGAGGACAATGGTAGGTCTGAAAAAGAAAAGTGAGGAGCAGAAGCAAGATAAGGAGGAAGGAGATTGAAAGAAGATGATTCAAAAATATTCAGAGGTTTAGGATAAGCTGAAGACATAGAAGAAAGGGGAAGGCATAAGAAAGAAGAACAAGAACAAGAACAAGAACAAGAACAAGAACAAGAACAAGAACAAGAACAAGAAGAACAAAAAATAAGGGAAACTAAGAAGCTGATAATGAGAAACATGAAATTGATGAGAAAAAAAACAGAAAATGGAAATGAAAAATATGTAAAAATCTTAAGATACAATATAAAACTATATAGGGAAAGAAAAAGGAGGAGGAGGAGGAGGAAGAGGAGGAGGAGGAGGAGGAAAAAAGCCTAGCAAGAGGGAGAGAAGGGATGGAGGAAGAATATAGTGAGGGAGGAAGAAGGGGAGAGAGGGAAAAAAAGGTTGTCAGTTCATTACTTCAAGATGGGTGAGCATATTGAGAGAGAGAGAGAGAGAGAGAGAGAGAGAGAGAGAGAGAGAGAGAGAGAGAGAGAGAGAGAGAGAGAGAGAGAGAGAGAGAGAGAGGAGAGAGAGAGAGAGAGAGCTTCCTTCTAGGCTTTCCCTCACCTGCATTACCTCGTGCCAACAGGTAAGCTGGAACATAATTGAGTAATAAGTCAAGTAATTAACAAAAATGAACCCAATTAATCAACTCTTTATCTTACACCTATTTCCTCCTTCTTTTACCTCCTCCTCCTCTTCCTCAATATTCTCCTTCATTCCTTGCCCACTAATATCGTATAATTTTCTTCTAACCTCATCTAACCTAACCTAACCTAACCTAACCTAACCTAACCTAGTCTAACCTACTCTAACCTAATCTTACCTAACCTAACCTAGTCTAACCTAACCTAGTCTAACCTAACATAACCTAGTCTAACCTAACCTAACCTAACCTAACCTAACCTAACCTAACCTAACGTTAAAGCGAGTTACTCTTAATCCCTTGTGTGTTCCCCTTCCTCCTGCCTCTCTAATTCTCTTTCCAATTTTGTTCTATTTTTACCTCCCCTGTTTCCCTTTCTCTCTCCGTATATTTTCCTCCATTTTGGATTCTGGTTTGCGATTCCCTCTCTTCGTTTTCTCTTTCTCGTTTCCCATTATTAATGTTTGTTTTGGGTTTCGTGTTTCTTCCTCTCAAAATACTTCTGTCTTCTCTATCTCTCACTCTTTCTCTCTTTTATTATTTTTTTCTCTCTCTCTATTAAAAAAGTTTCCTTCCTTTCCTTCCTTCCTTCCTTCCTTCATTCTACTCACTTTCGTTTATCTCCTTTTATATTATCCTCTTTTACACATTTCTTTCTTTTTTTGTCTCTTCCTTTTCTCTTGACCCTTCCTTCCTCCTTCCTGTAAGCTTTAAAGAATTTACTCTATTACCGTGTATCCCACTTTTTTTTATGTGTGTGTGTGTGTATTCCTTCCTTCCATTACCACTTTGTTGCGCTTCTTTTTTTTCATCCTCCTTCTTTCCTTCCTTCCTTCTTTCCTTCCTTCCTTCCTTCCTTCTTTTCTACTCTTCCCCCTCTGGTCCCTCCGCTACTTAACATCATTTCCGTTCAATGTTTAAGGCAATAGAGAGGAGGAGGAGGAGGAAGAGGAGGAGGAGAGGAAGAGGAGTAAGAAAAAGAAGGAAATCAGTAACTTTCTGGTTGGGTAACTTTTGTTTTTTCTTCTACCTGTCCTTTCTGTAAATTAAGGGAGACAGGTAGATGTACTAGGAGCGCCGCGGGTCGTGTTTACCTGTCACCTCCACTCAGCGAGGACGGTAGGAGGGAGGCTGAAGGGGTGACTGTGTTGTGTGATACAGACGAGACCAACAGTACTCCGAGGAATACTTGTGAATGGAGAGATGTGTGTTAGTATGTTAATCTCTCTCTCTCTCTCTCTCTCTCTCTCTCTCTCTCTCTCTCTCTCTCTCTCTCTCTCTCTCTCTCTCTCTCTCTCTCTCTCTCTCTCTCTCTCTCTCTCTCTCTCTCTCTCTCTCTCTCTCTCTGATACGCTTGCTACTTTGATATAAGCTTCAAACAGCTCTTCTCTTCAACCAACACACACCCACACACACGCACACGCACACACACACACACACCAGAGGAGTGTCTAAGGCTCTATCTTTCACCATCCTCACGTATCTTTGTTTACTCTGGTAGTGAATCCCCCTTTCTCTCCTCCTCACCTATACTCCACCTCTACCACCTCCTCCTCCTCCTCCACCTCTTCCTCTTAGATGGTGAAGTACTGAACCCATTCCACTTTATCAGTCTCCCTTCTCTTCCCTTTCCAGTATGGAGAAGGAGGAGGAGGAGGAGGAGGAGGAGGAGGAGGAGGAGGAGGAGGAGGAGGAGGAGAGGAAGAGTAAAATGATCTAAGTAAAATTATCTAAGCTGACTTTAATACCTTTTCCTCCGTCATACTCTTTCATCATCTTAATAATAATAATAATATGTCATTTTTGCGTAGTATGCCACAGCACCATTACCGTTATCTGTTCAAGTAAGAGAAGCTCCTGGATGTTGATGGCCTGATTGCCTTCCTAATCTCAGACAGGTAGGAAGGAAGGAAGGAAGGAGAAGGAGAAGGAGAAGGAGGAAGGAAGGAAGAAGAGGGAGGGAGGGAGGCAGGAGAGGCACTGACTGGCACACGAGGATCTAATATATGCAGTATTAAGGCTGTCAGGATGGTTGTCTTTGTCACTGGTTGTGTGGTTGTGTGGATTGATAATTGGGTGGATGGTTGTATATTTCCTCTCTCTCTCTCTCTCTCTCTCTCTCTCTCTCTCTCTCTCTCTCTCTCTCTCTCTCTCTCTCTCTCTCTCTCTCTCTCTCTCTCTCTCTCTCTCTCTCTCTCTCTGTCTCCCTTACAAGTTTCAGAGATATAGAATGAGTCTCTTAATACATATGCAAATTGCAGTCCCCTTCCTCTCCTTCCTCCTCCTCTTCCTCCCTCCTCATCTTCCTCCCTCCTTCCTTCGCCTGCTTCTATCACATATCCTGCACCTCCCTTCCTCCTCCTCTTCCTCCTCCTCTTACTCGCTTCCCTGCAATCCTTACTTCATTGCAATCATTACTTCTAACCTTCACAGTTCACTCACTCAGCCCCTCACTATCTGCATTCCAACCTCGTCTCTCTCTCTCTCTCTCTCTCTCTCTCTCTCTCTCTCTCTCTCTCTCTCTCTCTCTCTCTCTCTCTCTCTCTCTCTCTCTCTCTCTCTCTCTCTCTCTCTCTCTCTCTCTCTCTCTCTCTCTCTAGTACCTTCTATAAGTGCTTTCTCTATTCCTCGACACAACCCTTTCCTCCCTCCACTTCCTTCCTCTTCCTCCTCCTGATACTACAATCTTCCCCTCCTTCCCTCCCTCCTTCCCTCCCTCCATTCCTCTTTCCCTATATCAAAAATGCCTGACGCCAAGCTCTCATCACCCCCCATCCCTCCCTACCTCCTAACATTACCTCTTCCAACAAACACAAGTCTTCCTCATTCCTTCCCTCTTTTAACCTTTCCCCTCTACCTCCCCCTCCTCCTCCTCCTCCTCCTCCTCCTCCTCCTCCTCCTCCTCCTCCTCCTCCATCCAATCCCAGAAAGAAAATGAAAACCAAATGAGGAACAGAGAGAGGCTTCCAATTTTTTTTTCGCGTAACACAGCATCAGTTCCCCTTGCGAGGTTACAGAGGCTGTGTATGGGAGGAGGAGGAGTCACTGCTTCAAGGGGAAGAAGACAAATTATATAAAAAAAAAAAGGGAGGAGGGTGAAGATAAAGTGTTGCACCAGACCACAAATTAATTAACCCCAAGAATTATAAGTGAAAGGGAATGGTAGTGATGATGATGATGGTGATGGTGATGATGGTGGTGATGGTGATGGTGATAGATGGTGGAAAACGGAAGAGGTGATGGTGAACAGTGATGATTGTGGTGAAGGTTATTAGTGGTGGTGAAGTTGTGGTAATGGTGATGGTGATGGTGATGGTGATGGTGATGAATAATGGTAAACTGGAACTATACAGACAAGTTTCCTCTTTTTCTTTTCTATTCTAGTTACTTGGGTATATGCTGATGTAAGCTGCGAGAGATAGATAGATAAATAGATAGATAAATAGATAGATAGAGAGAATTAACCCTACTCTCTCTCTCTCTCTCTCTCTCTCTCTCTCTCTCTCTCTCTCTCTCTCTCTCTCTCTCTCTCTCTCTCTCTCTCTCTCTCTCTCTCTCTCTCTCTCGTTGCTACTCACACAAACTATTTCAACAAGTTCTCAACACACTACCTTCCTCTTGGTTTTTATTCCTCCTTTTTTCCTTCCTTCCTTCCTTCCCGAGTCTTGGACAGATAACACAAAGTAATCCAAAAAATAAACGCTTTCCCTTACACTTCCTATTAGTTCTTCTTCCTCTTCTTAGTACTCTTAAGCGCATTCCACAGACTTCCTTCAACACAGTACTTCTTCGTATCTTTTCCTTGTTTTTTTTCTTCCATTTTCCTGAGTGTTTTCTAGAGACCAACGCCTTGCTGGTTAAAGAACTCAATTGATCTTGTATTTTATGAAACCTCACACCACCTTTTGTCTGTATTGGTGCAAGGATCTTATTGTCTCTCTCTTCTCTCTCTCTCTCTCTTCAAATGGTTTTCAATAGGCGTTTCTGAAGGTATGCAGATGTAAGGCAGAACACGAAGGGAAAGGAGAGAGAGAGAAAAAAAGGAAGGAGGGGAGAGAGTAAAAAATGGAGGAAGATAAAGGAAGGAAGAAAATAATAAAGGACATAATAAACAGAAGACAATCAAGTCTCACAATAATTTCTTAAGTCTTCCCTAAAATAAAGAATAATAATAAGATTTCTCATCAGTAACTATCCTTCCCACCAACACAACACCAATCATTGAACTGAAAACGTCACCAAGCTCACCAATAACCCTTGAGCCTTCCTTTTTTCCCTCCTTCCTTTCTTTCCTTCTTTCCTTCCCTTCTCTTCAATATTCAGGGGGAGAGCAAATTCCTCTTCCCTGGCAACAAACAAATCCTTATACAACGTTCAATTCAGATAGACGAACAAGCCCCGCCCCCTTCCCCTTAGCGCACCAATCACAGGCCTTCAATGCGATGACGTCAATCACATGAACAAGAAGAGTTGGTGTTGCCCATGAGAGAGAGAGAGAGAGAGAGAGAGAGAGAGAGAGAGAGAGAGAGAGAGAGAGAGAGAGAGAGAGAGAGAGAGAGAGAGAGAGAGAGAGAGAGAGAGAGAGACAAAGAGGAACACAACATAAGGAATCTAATCTATAAAGATCACAATAAGTACTCTAAGGCTACACAAAGGTCAGTTGCTTTGGCGCCAACAACTCTCTTTTGTCTGTTCCTCGAGGTAATTAAGTTTTCACAATCGGATCAACACCATGAATCCCAACCTACAAAGGAAGCCAGACAACACTATCACCATAAGGATTTAACACACAAACGAAACTCCATTATTTTGAGCTTTTTGAGAGAGAGAGAGAGAGAGAGAGAGAGAGAGAGAGAGAGAGAGAGAGAGAGAGAGAGAGAGAGAGAGAGAGAGAGAGAGATTAGAAGAAACTCGAAATTTGTCATACTAACTAGCTCTCTCTCTCTCTCTCTCCATCACACTATACAACAAACAATAACTGGCTTTCTTTTAATACTCAACACTCTATTATTCCTACATTCCTTACATAGCTTTCCCCTCTACCACCCTCCTCTCCCCTCTCTACCACCCTCCTCTCCCTCTCTACCACCCTCCTCTCCCCAGCTATCCTCCTCCTCTCCCCTTTCACCTCCCCTCATCGCCGCTCTTCATCTCCCTCACCCTCGAGCTGATAAAGGAGGCTGCAGCAAGTCTCCCTGACATCAGCAAGGCGATGTCAGCTTAGCGTCAGCCTGAATCCGAAGCCACAGCGACATCAAACACGAAGAAGGGAAGGCTAAGAGTGATGGATTAGATATAGGGGAGAGAGAGAGAGAGAGAGAGAGAGAGAGAGAGAGAGAGAGAGAGAGAGAGAGAGAGAGAGAGAGAGAGAGAGAGAGAGAGAGAGAGAGAGAGAGAGAGAGATGCTAGCAGTTACAAGTATTTTTTTTCGTTTTTTCATAAGGATCTACGTAAGATCATGAGAAACTGCGATTACTTTAAAGAAAAAAAATATATATATATTTCTTAAGCTACTGATTGGTTGTCGGATTGGCGCTGAAAGATTTTTTTTAGCTTTTACCGTCTTCAATTACTACTACTACTACTACTACTACTTTTACTACTACTACTATTACTACTACTACTACTACTACTACTAATAATAATAATAATAATAATAATAATAATAATAATAATAATAATAATAATAATACGTCGTCTGAGGAGGAGGAGGAGGAGCGGAAGCCACGAAAGAAGAAAGTAAAAAAGAAAAGAAAAGGAGAGAGATGAAGAATGGAAAGGGAGGAAAAAAAAAAAAGGAAAACTGAGGACAAACATGAATGATGAAAGACAAGAATAAGGGAGGAAAAGGGAAATGGCGGAGGAAAATTTGGATAGAGGAGTAGAAATGGAAAAAAAAAAACAAGGGACGGTAGGGGGATGAGGGGAGTCAAAACAAACTGTGTAAACTCAGCTGGTAGTGAGCAGCGATGGGGTTGCTTACTTCCAAGTCAGGAAACCGTGAAAACTTGACCAATGATCCGACCGCTGTTTACCATGCCCAGCCGACCACACACACACACACACACACACACACACACACACACACACACACACACACACACACACACACACACACATTATCAAGGCTATGAGCACGTACAAGGGAAATAAAGTGTAAATTTCCGTAGTGTCTCCCTAATTATTACTAGTTTTCTAAAAGTATTATTTTTTTTTCTCTCTCTCTCTCTCTCTCTCTCTCTTCTCTCTCTCTCTCTCTCTCTCTCTCTCTCTCTCTCTCTCTCTCTCTCTCTCTCTTCCTGACCTTGTATTTGTATTTTCTGTGGGTGGGGGGTGGGGGGATGAGGGTATTCTCTTACTTTTCCTGTCTTTTCTATTTCTATTTTTCAATATACAAGAGAATCTCCAAGGGATATATAAGAAGAAGAAAAAGATTAGACTAAGAAACTTTGCTTAATCACCACTCTCTTAATTAAAAATGTGATGGAAGAATTCAAATTGAGAAAGAAAATTGAGTTTCAAAAGTGTCTTGATAGTTAAACTTGTAGGAAGAAGATGGAAAAACAGAAAGAAAAAGGAGTGGAGTGGAGTGGAGTAGAATGGAATGCGTTCTAGATATTTACCTGTGAAAGAGATGTAAGAGTGAGGATACTGGTTAACTCTTGCATTCATAAGTGGGACAGAATAGGGATGAGTGTAGGTATCTATATAGAGTGTGTTATGCAGTGAGGGAGGGTAAGGGTAGGTGAGGTCTACAGTTATTATAGCAAGTTTAGAACATTTATATTATTGGTTGACTCTTTAATTGTTTATTGAATTGTCCTTCCAGCATTGATATGTTTTCCTTCCTCTCGCCTCATTCATATTTTACTTCAATGTTCATTTATATGTTATCACACTTTGCCCTTAAGCCTTCATATTGTCTCTGCTACACACACACACACACACACACACACACACACACACACACACACACACACACACACACACACACACACACACACACGCACACACACTTATCTCACAACAGTGCCAACCTCTCATCCTCTTGCAACACTTCAACACTCCCTCACAGGCTACTTGTATTCCTTTTAAATCTCTCTCTCTCTCTCTCTCTCTCTCTCTCTCTCTCTCTCTCTCTCTCTCTCTCTCTCTCTCTCTCTCTCTCTCTCTCTCTCTCTCTCTCTCTCTCTCTCTCTCTCTCTCTCTCTCTCTCTCTCATCCTCAAAGCCCTTCGCCTTGTATCTCAGTATTTTCTTAGCTCCTATTGTGTCCTGGCATTCATTCCTCGGTGCTTCTCCATCTTTCTTCTTACTTCTAAACTGCTCCTCACTCCCTCGTCACTTTTACTCATTCTTCACTTCTCTCTTCTCTATTTCATCGCTACTGAAAAATTTTCTTTGCCTATTTTCTTTTCTTCTGTCAATTTTCGTCCCATCACCCCTTCCTGCCCTTTGCCCTACTCTTCTGAGGCAACACAAACTTATCAAAGAATCATTATGAAAGCCACTCGTTCTTTCACCGACAGGAAAGCGTCTTGGCCAGGGGCGGAGACGACAGACTTCGACGGATTATTCCCCGCCGGCTGAGGAAAGAAAATTGCGTCCAGAGTCCCTTGAGACCTTCAACATTGGGAGAATCGACCATTGAAATTACGACTTCATCCACCTCCCTCCCACCCTTCTCTTTTTCCCTAATCCCCCTTCCCCTTCCCCTTCCCCTCCTTCTCTTCCTCCTTTTTCCCTCTCATTCCTCCTCCTCTTCCTTCTCTTCAGACCCCCATCGCTATCAGGAAATTAAGGTGATTCCTCCGTGTTTTGCTGACGTCAGTAGACCAGAGGACGAAAGTGATCGGGTTTAGCTCCCTAAGAGCAGGCCAGGAGGTTGGCGCCACTGTGGCAGGTGCTGCGGTTCGGAAGGTGACCAAGGAGGCCCAAGGGCATGATGTGAGAGGCTGGCACTGTTGGGAGACTCTTGTGCCAGGGAGGGAGGCACTCATCACCACCTGACACTACCTCGCCTCCAGCACCTCCGCTGCCACCGCCAAAGAATGTTAGAGGATCCCAGTCAAGATGCTGCAGATGAGACGGCGCTGGGGAGCCTGGGTGATACTGCCGGCTTGAGGGAGTCCGGGGACCTGCCGTGCCGCGAGCCGGTGTCCTGCGGGGACCTGTTTCAGGATGACAGGACGGGGGTGCAACTCCTGCCAATAGACCGTCTGAGCCTCCTGCTGGTGGACGCATCGGGCATCAACGGCAGCAACGGGTCCTCCTCGGCGCACCAACACCCGCTCTTCAACTTTTCGTCGGATGAGTTGTTTGATGTTCTGGCGGGTGTGAAGGATGGTTACCTGGACCCCGTGACGCAGGTGGTGTTCATTGTGTGTTACGCCAGCCTCATGGTGCTGGGCGTGAGCGGCAACCTCATGGTGGGTTGGATCATCTGGCGCAAGAAGACCATGAGGACGCCACGCAACCTGTACATCATCAACCTGACGGCGTCCGACCTGAGCATGTGCCTGGTGTGCATGCCCATCACGCTGATAGGGCTGCTCTACAAGAACTGGGGAATGGGTGACCTCCTGTGTAAGCTGGTGCCGGTGTTGCAGAGTGCCAACATTATGGTGTCCACCTCGACGGTGCTGGCCATCGCCGTGGATCGTTACGCCACCATCGTCAAAGTGGGAAGGTCGTCGAGGAGTAAAATGCACGTCACGTCCTCCATAGCGGCCATCTGGACCTCGTCAGTGTTGTTCACGATGCCGCTGTACTTTTACCACAGCGTGACACAGGTGCGTGGCTCTCTGCGCCCCCCTCCACCCTCCACCCTCCACCCTCCATCCTTCACCCTCCACCCTCCACCCTTCACCCTCAACCCTCTACCCTCCATCCTCCACCCTCCACCCCGCGTGTGTTGGTCAGGTGAGACACAAGGATGTGGAGGCTGGGTGGAAGGATCTTATACATAGGTGTGATATATCATAAGTAATAATTATACAAACACGTCCTATACGCATTTATAAAAACCTTATTAAGTGTTCTATTTTCTTTGCCATCGTGTGTGTAGTAGTAAGCGTTGTTATGTTATTGTGCTGCCCTGCTAGTGTGTAGCTTCACCCCTCCCCCAGGTCAGGCTGGGTCACATCGTGCTGTACAAACGCTGCATATTCCACTGGCCGTCGCGGGCGGCGAGGAATACCTGGCTCATCCTGCTGCTGGTGACGCAGTACGGCATCCCCATCCTGGTGCTGAGTGTGGTGCACGCCCGCATCAAGCAGTACCTGGGCCACCATCTGATGGGCCAGTACGACGCACGCCGCGCCGAGAGAGAGATCGAGAGGAACCGCAAGACCACCATCCTCCTCTCCACCATCGCTGTGGCCTTCGCCGTGTGCTGGCTGCCCTGGCACGTGGTTAACCTCCTCGCGGACTTTGAGTACGAAGGTCTGCGGGAACCCACTCACTTCTATGCCGTGTTCGGTGCCTCGCACATCATGGCCATGAGCTCGGCGTGCATCAACCCGGTGTTGTACGGCTGGCTCAACACCAACCTCAGGCGGGAGCTGGTGGACTTCCTCCCGCCCATCTTCGTCAAGCTGGGCTGCCTTGTGCCGGGCGCGCGGGGGCGGGGACGATGCATGGGAGGAGGCGGAGTGGGGGACTCACCCACCAGACAGCCTGAGAGTGTCACCCTCTTGGTGTTCCAGACCCACCCGCCCACCAGCCTCACCCAGACAGTGCCCCGCTCACCCCACCTGCCTACCACCACTACAACCACCACCTCCACCACCACTATAACCACTACCACAACCAACACCACCACCACTACCTTGATTGGGAATGACATCTAGCCCGGTAAGTCTCTCTCTCTCTCTCTCTCTCTCTCTCTCTCTCTCTCTCTCTCTCTCTCTCTCTCTCTCTCTCTCTCTCTCTCTCTCTCTCTCTCTCTCTCTCTCCCCCTCCTTCACACAATGGACATATTTACCATTCTCCGTCTCCCTCCTGTTCGGAGCTGGAAGCAGCTTTACCCCCCAACACACACACACACACACACACACACACACACACACACACACACACACACACACACACACACACACACACACACACACGTACACACAAGACGTCCTTCTACTAATGGACTGATTATTGAAGTGCCTTCCCGTCATTCCACATCCAAAGGTTTCCCATCAAACCTTAATTTATCGAAGCAGCAACAACATTGTAAGAAAGGACTTGTTTCCTCCACTTTCACTGTCACACTCCACTAAAGCATCACATGTACGGACAACCATTGCTGGGACGGGACGGAAGGAAAATATGCTTAAATGACATCACAGGCATATCTCTCTCTCTCTCTCTCTCTCTCTCTCTCTCTCTCTCTCTCTCTCTCTCTCTCTCTCGTCTCTCTCTCTCTCTCTCTCTCTCTCTCTCTCCTCTCTCTCTCTCTCTCTCTCTCTCTCTCTCTCTCCATATGTATGTGTGCGTGAGTGCATGAGCGCGCGAGCCATTTTCATTTAGTACTTTAATACGAAGAGATGAAGCTTATCAAAGTATGGCAGATGAAGAGGCCATAAGAACACACACACACACACACACACACACACACACACCACACACACACACACACACACACACACACACACACACAAGATCAAGCAAAGATTCATGCGTCTCATCTCATGGAGAATCACGACAAACACAGAATTTAATCATAACGAAAAAACAGATTCAATCTCTTCGCCTTTTAATCATGCAACGCGTCCTGCAGCGTCAGCCTTGATGTGAGAGGGGACGAGGGGAAGTGAGGGGAGTGAGAAGAAGCAAGAGTCGTGAGGGGAAATAAGAGTCGTGAGGGGAAATAAGAGGAGTGAGGCGAAAGGTGAGATAAAAAAATGAAAACCAAAATAAAAATAAAAAGTTCCCCCGTATAAGGTTTCTAGCCCCTCCTTCCCTCCCTGCCCTTGATGGTTATTATGACACACCAGGGAATAAGGAGACAGGAGTCCTAAGCCCCACGTGTCAGGGATATAAAAATACAGTGAAATATGTGACGGTGAGCCGAAGGTGACGCAGGTGTGACCGTCTTATTAATATTGCGGTCACGATCCTGCAGATTCCAACTTTGTTTTCTCTTTTTTTCTCTTTTTTTTTTCTCTTTTTTTCCCCCAACCAAAACAGCAGCAACAGCAATAACAACAACAACTTACCTGTGGTTGTGCTGGCGTTGGTGTCACGTTCGTGGAAGTGTTGTTTAAAGGCCAGGCAACACTCTCCGCCTGACATCCCTGCCGTCATAACTTCACCACACTTCCACGCCTCGCCCTAATGTGCCCGTCAGGCGGCTGGGTGAGACAGCGACCCTCCACCAGCCGTGACGTTATTACTGCACCAGCTCTGACTCGCACACACTGACCCTGAAAAAGAAAAAGAAATTATTATACCACAGGCGGATACTTATTAATATTTTTCCTTTTTTTTTTTTGTGTCCCCAAGCAAAGGATTTGGTAAAGCCTGTGGTAAATGGCACTCCCTCCCTCCCTCCCTTCCCTCCTTTCCCTCCCTCCCTCCCCCTCATCGCTGTATCGAGCTGGTGGAGGCAGACGAGGAAGAGGAGGGACGGGTAGGGAAGTAGAGGGAAATAAAGAGGAAAGCAAGGAGGCAGGTAGGAGGAGAGGGTAGAGGGAGGGTTGGAGAGGCTGGGTGGACACAACGCGGGACAGACAGACAGACAGACAGACGTGTCCACTGTCCACCTTGCATATCCACCCATTCCACACATTTATTCAACATATTGCCGAGCTCACTTTTGCTTTTTGAGTTCCATTCGTCATTACCTTCGCTATGAGGTGAACAGCTCTTGCGTCTGTAAACTTTCCCTCTCAATACGAAGGGCTGTTGACCTCAGCCCTTTTACCTGCAGATGAAGGACAGTGATATGAGACGAGTCAAGTCTTTACGGGGCATATCCTGCTCCATGATGGCAGCTTATAAAGGGTGAAGGTAGAATGGACACCCAGTAAATTATTTGATAGCGAATATATACTGAGACTCCTATTAGTCCAACAGAACATTGCAGAAGCAGACGCCAGACAGACTTGAACTTACGAACTCTGTCCTGCAATATTTTCCTCGACATAAGCTTCAACATTACCACAAAACATTACCACACACTTCACCTTCCTCGACACTTGACGTGATAATTGAAGTGTGTCACCATGAAAACGTTCTGCTGCTCCCCGACTCATCCTGGAACCATTAACACACGAGCAAGAACTAGACACCTTCCACAGTCACGTCATGGGTCGAAGCTACGGACACACACACGCACACGCACACACACCCCCCACACACACACACACACCCTCAAACCTCCCTTTATCACCCTACTGAACCAAAGTGGAACAACGCATTCCACTCAACGCACTTCAAACATTACCAACCTCAACAACACATGACCTTGCCAATTAAATAGACCACAAGGATAAAAAATAAAGTGTTCTCTCCCTGCACCAGAACACACCACACCAGGACGGACTCACCATCATTGTGCTCCAGACACCAACCACTTCCAGAACACATACAAAAGAGTGATTGTAAAGTGTTCTCCATGCATACCAAAACACAGTATACAGTACAAGGAAGATCTGCAACACAAGGAAGAAAGAGAGAGAGAAAGGGGGGGGAGGAAAGAGTGGTAGGAAGGGAAGAAAAAGGAAAAGTCTGCCTTGAAAAGAGAGGAGCGGAGGCTGGAATGTGACCAATGTATCCCAGCCAAGCCGAGTCGATGATCAGCGTCTCCGCCTTGACGTCACATTGTACGCGAGCCACCGTGGCGGTACGATCGGCTAAGGTTACACAGGAGGAAGGAGGTGGAAGGAGGTGAAGAGGAGGGAATGGATGCTGGACAACCACCTTCACGCCCACTCCACATAGCTATCCACTATCGGCTTTCAA
Organism: Metacarcinus magister; assembly: GCA_029783475.1. NCBI lineage: Eukaryota > Metazoa > Arthropoda > Malacostraca > Decapoda > Cancridae > Metacarcinus > Metacarcinus magister. The sequence continues at coordinate 8,636,205 of JAPQNM010000049.1, forward strand.
TCGTCTACAAACCCTAAATGTTGTTAATTCCCCGAGGCTTTACCTGTGTGGTTGGGTGCTGACAGAGAGAGAGAGAGAGAGAGAGAGAGAGAGAGAGAGAGAGAGAGAGAGAGAGAGAGAGAGAGAGAGAGAGAGAGAGAGAGAGAGAGAGATAAGCTGTGATACGCACTAGTAACAAGAAATCGAGAAAGGGAGGGAGTGATGCAGCCAAAGAAAGAAGAGAAGGATGAAGGAGAAGACAAAGAGAGGGATGTAGGGAAAGACAGAAGAGAAGGGTATAGGAAGGAATAGATGAAGGAAAGAATGAAAGGAAGAATGGAAGGAAAAACACAGGAATACAAGCAAGGATGGAGGGAAGGGAGGGAAGGAGGGAGGGAGGGATGTGGGAAGAGGTAGTTTATATCAGTCTTGTTAGTGTAAAAAGATTATCAAGTTTGTGTTTCATAAAGGGAAGGAAGCGTAAAAATGTGTTAGAGAGAGAGAGAGAGAGAGAGAGAGAGAGAGAGAGAGAGAGAGAGAGAGAGAGAGAGAGAGAGAGAGAGAGAGAGAGAGAGAGAGAGAGAGAGAGAGAGAGGAGAGAGAGAGAGAGAGAGAGAGAGAGAGAGAGAGAGGAGAGAGAGAGAGAGAGAGAGAGAGAGAGAGAGAGAGAGAGAGAGAGAGAGAGAGAGAGAGAGAGAAGAGAGAGAGAGAGAGAGAGAGAGAGAGGAGAGAGAGAGAGAGAGAGAGAGAGAGAGAGAGAGAGGAGAGAGAGAGAGAGAGAGAGAGAGAGAGAGAGAGAGAGGAGAGAGAGAGAGAGAGAGAGAGAGAGAGAGAGAGAGAGAGAGAGAGAGAGAGAGAGAGAGAGAGAGAGAGAGAGAGAGAGAGAGGAGAGAGAGAGAGAGAGAGAGAGAGAGAGAGAGAGAGAGAGAGAGAGAGAGAGAGAGAGAGGAGAGAGAGAGAGAGAGAGAGAGGAGAGAGAGAGAGAGAGAGAGAGAGAGAGAGAGAGAGAGAGAGAGAGGAGAGAGAGAGAGAGAGAGAGGAGAGAGAGAGAGAGAGAGAGAGAGAGAGAGAGAGAGAGAGAGAGGAGAGAGAGAGAGAGAGAGAGATGAGAGAGAGAGAGAGAGAGAGAGAGAGAGAGAGAGAGAGAGAGAGAGAGAGAGAGAGAGAGAGAGAGAGAGGAGAGAGAGAGAGAGAGAGAGAGAGAGAGAGAGAGAGAGAGAGAGAGCGAGAGAGAGAGAGAGAGAGAGAGGAGAGAGAGAGAGAGAGAGAGATGAGAGAGAGAGAGAGAGAGAGAGGAGAGGAGAGAGAGAGAGAGGAGAGAGAGAGAGAGAGAGAGAGAGAGAGAGAGAGAGACCCCTTCCCCCAACACAGATACATAAACACAAGCAAAAAGAAACAGAGAAACAGAAAGAAAAATAGAGGTTGGTTGGTTGGTTGTCTATCGTGTCCCAATCTAAGAGACACACGTGCTATCTAGAGCCCGTCAATGTTGTGCGTTGAAAAAAAATAGTCACAAACACACAAAGCAAAACAGAAAATGGGACTCACAAGCTCGAAATCCTGGGAAGGAGAGAAAACGGAGCGAGCCTCACAGGGGAGACTTACACATGACTGATCACTTACAAAGATCGTCGTTGACATCCTCATCTGCGGCTCAGGACGCCACGATGAACAACAGAAGGCTATTTTTACCTCCACCTGCAATGTCTGCCTCGAACACGCAGCCCCAGCACAGCAGCAGTACGGTAATTAAAGTAGCAGAGTAGCCTTAGAGTAGCAGAGTAGAAGGGAGAGAGTAAGGAAGTTAAAGGTGTGAATAGTATTTTTAGTTAAAGAATAAGAGTGATTAAAGAATAGCTAGGTAAAAAGAGACCATTTCCTACCTCACTGCTCTTCAGATTTCTGCTTCACACACGTAGGAAACTGGAACATTGAAGCGGTTTTGTTTAATAAGAATAACACGCGTCACTGCACTCTAGACACACGATAAAAATCAAGGATAAAATGCCAATATCTTGTAAAATGTAATAGTAGTCACGCTCGGTAAGGAAAATCTAATAATAAAACGAGGGTGTAGAAGAAAAAAAAAAAAGAGAGAGAGATTACACATTTTTTCCATACAATCTGCTCCGGTATCACATGTCTCGAGGTCTCGGGGTCTCGGTCAAGGGTTCACAGCGGTAGGTCACGAGGACAAGGCTGCAAGGGATGATCTACGAGCAATAACTAACTTTCATACTAACATTAAAGTACTACTATTATCACCGTCATAAAAAAGATGCTTCAAAAAAAAAGAATTCTCGTCTCCCCATTTGATAAGAAAAGTCAACTCAATCAGGTGTTTTTTCGCGGACAAAACTTCCTTCCTCATTCACCTCAAGTGGCGGCCTAATGAACTAATTTCCGGGGGTTTATTAGGCCGAATCAATTACTTGCACGTGGGTGAGTCGAGGTGTGGCGGGCGACCTAATTAAAAAAGGTAGAGACGGGCTAGTAAGTAGATTACTGGTAGGGTGGAGGGAGAGCTTCTGAAGGCGTGTGGGAAGTGGCGGTGGCGGTGGCGGTGGTGGTGGTGGTGGTGGTGGTGGTGTGTGTGTGTGTGTGTGTGTGTGTGTGTGTCCACTAATTGTGTATTGTTTAGTTCCATTTGGTCCAGTTTTGGGAGTAACTAAATTATTCTCTTACTCTCGCGCTTATGAAATAATACATACACATGTGATACACACACACACACACACACACACACACACACACACACACACACACACACACACACACACACACACACACACACACACACACACACACACACACACACATACATACATACGGTCCTTTGTTTGGAGCAGGAATAGCAGTGTAAGAGAGAGGAAGAGGAAGAGGAGGAGAAGAAGGAAGAAGAAGAGGAGATAGTCACAAGAAGACGCCCTTTAAGATGCCTTGCCGCCCACAGACCCTTGCGCCGCCTCTTCGTGGGAGAGAGGCGGAGAGACGCGGAGAGAGGCGGACACACTAATGCTGTTTGCCGCCCACTCTCACCTCGAAAGGCTGTTCCCAGTACTTCAAGGTCTTTTCTCTTTGTTGCTCTCCTCCAATGGAACCCAAACTTGATGGACCTTACAGCCCTCCTCCTCCTCCTCCTCCTCCTCCTCCTCCTCCTCCTCCTCCTCCTCCTCCTCCTCCTCCTCCTCTCCTCGGTTTCCCTGCACCCAGCCAGACATTATTTTTCTCCGTCTCACTCGAAGGACAGCTGGCAGTCTTCACGTCTTTTTCCTCCCTCACCCTCGCACCCAGACTGTGTTATTGCGTATCCAAGAATCTGCTGCGACCAAGGAAGCAGATTATCCGGTTTTTTTGTCTATATTTTGTTCATTGCAGTTTGTTGTCGATGATATTTCTGTGTCTTTCGTGTGGTTGGATTTATTGTGTTGTCGATTGGTTGATTATATTCCAGGATTTCTATATTGACGATTATAACCTGTGATTCCTTACTTTACTTGCATCTGTTTGCCTCGTGAAGTGTTTTCTGTTAGGTGACCAAGGTTGTTTCAGGTCATGGTCTTTCACTTCCCTGGATCAGTAAAGAGTGTGTTTATGTAATTGAACATTCAAGATTATCATTTCCCGATACATTTCCGCATTTACAAGACTCTAGGTTACATTCTATCATTTATTTATCAATTGCATGTATGTATTTTTAGTTTTGTCGATTCCGTTCTTCACACAACTATTCAGGAAAATAGTGAAACGTGGCAGCGTGCGATCCTCAGCAAGGCGTGTTAGGTCCCTCCACGCCCTCTGTCGCACTGTGCCGCCAAGGCCTGGGTGTCACGGCCTGCGAGTGGAGGTACGACCCCGCCTCGTCCCTAGAATAAAGGCACCCCTCAAATTGGCCAAATTATACAACGGGCAGAGAGTCCTAAGTCTGAATCCAGCACAGCAGCGCGTAGAGGCAGCCTCCTTCATTATTATGTTTATTCATAGCGTAATTTAGTTTTGGAGATACAATGCCGTGAAGACAGAGACGCAGCTGGTGTGCGTGTCGCCTCGGAGGGCCTGGGCGGCGAGGCGAGGCGAGGCGAGGCGAGGGGGGTTATGTTCGGTTCTTGACACTGTTTTTATGTAACATTCGGTCACACCAGGCAAGCCAGTAATGGAGGCGCAGAGGGTTTTGTCGAGTACGGGGGAAGAAATGTCCTTTTTCTTAAGACTCTAATTACAGTGCGGCGGTGTTGCCATGCGGCGGTGCGTGTCTGGGCTGAGTGCAGGGATCCAGGACCTTGCGTGTGTGTGTGTGTGTGTGTGTGTGTGTGTGTGTGTGTGTGTGTGTGTGTGTGTGTGTGTGTGTGTGTGTGTCTTGACTACTCCATTAGATGTCCTTGATCGATCTACGTAAGCTCCACTCCATCTCACATTGCCTCAAGTCCTTCATCCGTTGATATACAATTGATGGCGGAGTGAACGGTAATGCGTCTGAATGGCGACACTCTCAGCCACTGTAGGGACTCAGAGTTAGACAATGGGAGACACAGATAGATGGGGTAGCCAAGGCCACACCTGTCAAGGGGGAGACAGGTATTTCAAGACCACACCTGCCACGTGCCAGGGAAGGAAGGTTAATGCACCAGCAGCTCCATTAAGCGACAAGCACCGGCGCTTGAAAATATCCTGAGAGACGCAGGTTGTCGGCGGCAGCACATTTTCCGCGACGTGAGCCAGTCCGGACGCTGGAAAAAATCATCGCCGAAAAATAAGGAAAAAATAGAAGAATAGACCCTGGAAGAATAGGTATTAAAAAAAGCCTCCGATGGAAAAATATAGACAGAAAATTGGATGATAGACATGAAGAATGGAGATGAAAAGTACCACACAGACGATAAAAGAATAGAAATAAAGAACTATTGGATATAAAGAATGATTAGGGATTAAAGAAAGGATGAAGGCAAATACAAAGAAAACAAAAATAGAGATACAAAATTAATATAAAAGTGAAAAAATCACAATAAGCTTAAACTCAACAACCTTGTAACTACACACACACACACACACACACACACACACCACACACACACACAGTGGCAAGAATGTCGTGAATTAATAGGAATCTTGTCTATACTTCCTTTTGTGTGCGGCTCTCTGATCAATGGCGTCTCTCTCTCTCTGTGTCTGTGTCTGTGTCTGTGTCTGTGTCTGTGTCTGTGTCTGTGTCTGTGTCTGTGTCTGTGTCTGTGTCTTTTTCTTTTTCTTTTTCTTTTTCTTTTTCTTTTTCTTTTTCTTTTTCTCTCTTTCTCTTTCTCTTCTCTTCTCTCTCTCTCTCTCTCTCTCTTCTCTCTCTCTCTCTCTCTCTCTCTCTCTCTCTCTCTCTCTCTCTCTCTCTCTCTCTCTCTCTCTCTCTCTCTCTCTCTGTTCGCTTAATTTGTTACATGTACAGTTTTTATGTGTTTCATTGCCTTATTTTTTCGTGGAAATTGATGGTCGTTAATTAGGTGTGTGTGTGTGTGTGTGTGTGTGTGTGTGTGTGTGTGTGTGTGTGTGTGTGTGTGTGTGTGTGTGTGTGTGTGTGAGAACTACTTTCACCTAACAAGTCTCAATTAGTAGAAATTAATGAATCGGTAAATGATAATAATAATAACGATAATAACAACAATAATAATAATAATAATAATAATAATAATAATAATAATAAGATAACAAATAAAAAGAAAATGTCTTCCTCCTCCTCCTCCTCCTCCTCCTCCTCCTCCTCATCTCCTCATCCTCCTCCTCCTCCTCCTCCTCCTCTTCATCATCATCATCATCAGCCTCCTTTCTCCTCCACATTTTCCTCCTCCAACTGTGTGATTTTACTACTACCACCACCACCACCACTAATACTGCCACTAACACATGATTTGGCATCGATTACATTTATTCAATCAATTCCAGTTCGCAGAAAGTTATGACCAAATAAACGCTGATTAATTCATTTCAATTCAATTCATATCATATACTCGTGATTTGTTTTTAATTGAATATCATTGATCAAATACACAAATAATGATTCAGTTTAATGGAGGTGTACCTACTGCTTACTTTTGGTGTAATTCATTTATTGACATTATAC
>JAPQNM010000049.1:8647286-8657286 GCA_029783475.1 Metacarcinus magister
TCTCTCTCATTCCACTCTTATCATCACCATCTTAACAAAGACATAATCTGGTGCACATAACAGGCTCTCTCTCTCTCTCTCTCTCTCTCTCTCTCTCTCTCTCTCTCTCTCTCTCTCTCTCTCTCTCTCTCTCTCTCTCTCTCTCTCTCTCTCTCTCTCTCTCTCTCTCTCTCTCTCTCTCTCTCTCTCATATATATACTTCAACTAACCTAAAGCATTTTCTTTCCAAACTAATATATTTTTTTCCCCACTTATATGAAGGAACAAAAGTAATCACTAGCAAGAATGTGTTTTAGTTACCCCTTCCTTCACCCTTCCCTCACCCTTCCTTCACCCTTCCCTCACCCTTCCTTCACCCTTCCCTCACCCTTCTCTCACCCTTCCCTCATCTCTCCCTCACCCCTCCACCTTACCTGCTCCACCTTCTTCCTCATCCTTGCAATCATAATGTTGATCCTCGTCACTCTATCCACACACTTTACACTCAATTCACAATCTCCACTGTTAACACACACGCAAATGTCGCACGCACATAGTAAACAACACCCATTCCTGGAAATTATGCACACACACACACACACACACACACACACACACACACACACACACACACACACACACACACACACACACACACACACACACACACACGCACATATCGGCTACACTCAATTCCCCACCACCACCACCACCACCACCACCACCACCATCACCACCACCACACCATCACCACCACCACCACCACCACCACCACCACCGCTGCCATCAATTACAAGACTTTTCCAGCTCAATATAGCACACAATATTGGTAAAAAAAAATGCCAAAAATAATGCAACGGTTCAATGCCATGGTAGAAAAAATACAATACAGATAAAAATACATTGCCAACTAAAGGAATTAAGGTGATTAAAAAAGGGAGAGAAAAAAGACTTATACAACATTTTATGAAACATTTTACCTAGTGCAATTTTTTTTGTTTTTGTTTTGTGTTTAAATGAACGCCCACTTAACCTTGTATGGAATTAATTGACTTACATGGCTTTTCATTAGCAATACAACATTATGACTCACTTACTCATCTATTTATATACCATTCATTAACAAATCCATTCATTCATTTCATTCATTTCGTAACACGATTCACCATTCCATTACATCACACAAACCTTTCTTTATATTTAATTTATCAACATACAATTAAGTTTACGAAAAGGAGAGAGAGAGAGAGAGAGAGAGAGAGAGAGAGAGAGAGAGAGAGAGAGAGAGAGAGAGAGAGAGAGACATTAGTAGACACCATGCTAAAGTGGAGCGATCAGGGGCATGGCGCAGAGATGATGAACAGAGACAGAAAGGAGAGAAAGGAGAACAGAGAACAGAATATGAAAAAGAACAGTACCACCACCACCACCACCACCACCACCACTACTGTTTCCTCCATCTCCTCCACCACCATTACTCTTTCCTCCACCACCAACATTTCTTCCTCTATTTCTCCTACATCACCACTACCATTACCATCACTCTTTCCTCCTCCTCCTCCTCCTCCTCCTCCTCCCCCATCAATTCCACTTCTGCATCCTATTAAATGAAAGTAATATCTCTACTTCCTCTTCACATGGCGCCTGAGTTTATTGTTATTATTATTATTATTATTATTATTATTATTATTATTATTATTATTATTATTATCAGTCATTATCAGCATCAATCTCAATTCTTCTTTTTTCATTCTACCTTCTCACTTTTACTTCTTCCTTCAACTTCTTACTTTCATCTCCTCCTCCTCCTCCTCCTCCTCCTCCTCCTCCTCCTCCTCCTGCTAGTACTTTTGCGACAATTAATTTCACAGAAGATGAAAAAGAAAACCGATAGGATAGAAAAATAACGAGAGACTGAAACATGAAAGTGGGTTGAAGGTCAGACGGAGAAGAAAAAAAAGAATATGATAAAAGAAGGGAGAAGGGAGGGAGGTAGAGGAGGTAGAGGAGGTAGAGGAAGAGAGGCAACAAGACGAGATGAAACGTTTGACGAGATAAAAGGGAGAGACAAAGAGAGAGAGAGAGAGAGAGAGAGAGAGAGAGAGAGAGAGAGAGAGAGAGAGAGAGAGAGAGAGAGAGAGAGAGAGAGAGAGAGAGAGAGAGAGAGACTCCACCCAGTGACCTAAAGTGACCTAAAATAACCTAAAGTGACCTAATCAACCTAGAGTGACCTAAATTGACCTCTGGGAGTCTTACCTTGCCTGATGAGTCACTTCACATCCAGACAATGAGTCATGCTGTGAGGGTAATGAAGGAGGGAAGGAAGGGAGGGAAGGAGGAAGGAAGGAGGAGGAGGAAAGGAGGAAGGGAAGGAAGGAAGGAGGGAAGAAGGGAGGGAAAGAAGGGAAGGAAGGAAGGAAGAGACATAGGCCTAAGTATGCATATATAAATGTTATAAGAATGAGGGGAAAGGAAATGAGAGAAGATAAGGAATAGAAGAAGGATTAAGAAAGTGAGGGAAAGAGAAAAAGGAAGAGAAGGATAGCGAATACAAGAAGCAAAGGATGATACAAAATAATATAATAAATAAGAATAAGAAGGAAAGAAAGAAAGACGTATTGGAGAGAAAGGAGAGAGAGAAGAAAGGAGAGAAAAAGATAATGGAAACACAAGCTAAGATAAGCATAGGAAGAAAATAAGGATTAGGATGATTAGAGCGAGGAAGACGACGTGAAGGGAAATTAATAAAGAAAAGGAGATGAAGGAAGGGAGGAAAGAAGGGAAGTGAAGGAAGGAAAGAAAGAAGGAAGAAGATAAAAGGGGAAAATCGTCTTCATATATACATGTTTAAGAATGAGAATGGAAAGATAGATAAGGAAGGATAATAACGAAACATGAAGAAAGAAAAAACACAATGAACAGCAAGCAAATGAAAAAAAATAAAAGAACGAAGGAAAGGAAGAACAAAACGAAATAAAGAAAAATAGAATGTATGAGTGAAGGAATGCATGTAAAAAATAATAAAAAAAAATGGATGAAACAATAAAAATGAAAAAAAGAGTGACAGAAAAAAATAAATAAAAAAGAATGAAAGAAAGAAAGAACATTGAAGAGGATAAAAGAATTAGGCAAACATATGCAAAGAAGATTATTGTGAATATTGATATAAATGAAATTAATAAATACATGGAGTTATTAACACGAACAAGGAAGAGAGAGAGAGAGAGAGAGAGAGAGAGAGAGAGAGAGAGAGAGAGAGAGAGAGAGAGAGAGAGAGAGAGAGAGAGAGAGAGAGAGGGGGAAACGAAGGAGAAGAGGGAGAAACATCAATTAGGAAACTGTAAATATGTCAAGGAGTAGCAGTAAAGGAGAAATGGAAGGGGAGATAGTTTCGAGGAAGAGGAGGAGGAGGAGGAGGAGGAGGAGGAGGAGGAGGAGGAGGAGGAGGAGGAGGAATTACAACACGAGAAGGATATCGGATATAATTGGAGGGCTTGTAATTATTATCTCTCTCTCTCTCTCTCTCTCTCTCTCTCTCTCTCTCTCTCTCTCTCTCTCTCTCTCTCTCTCTCTCTCTCATATCTGACAATAATCAATAAGATGTGCTGAATGCCGCAGAGAGAGAGAGAGAGAGAGAGAGAGAGAGAGAGAGAGAGAGAGAGAGAGAGAGAAGAGAGAGAGAGAGAGAGAGAGAGAGAGAGAGAGAGAGAGAGAGAGATTAAACTTATCGAAGAAGAATGACCAGCAAGCGAAGGCAAATTCATCCTTGGTAACAGCAAATATGTGTGTGTGTGTGTGTGTGTGTGTGTGTGTGTGTGTGTGTGTGTGTGTGTGTGTGTGTGTGTGTGTGTGTGTGTGCATGGTGATCTATTGGACTGGAAGCAGAAAACACACACACACACACACACACACACACACACACACACACACACACACACACACACACACACACACACACACACACACACACACACACACACACACACACACACACATTCTTACTGGTATTCTTATTATGTCCAACTGACCTGTGAAAGAAACGATAATTATCTTCACTCTTTCATCCCTTGCACGAGTAAAATCTAGAACATTCAGCTTATCTTTTTTTTTATTATTTTTTTCTAAAGGGAAGTGTTCTTTCTTTGAGGATGGAGAATGTAGACACTTTAGCAACTCAATTTGTACATGTCTAATTATTTCACTATATATGAGGAAAAGCAATCAACGGCATTTTACTTTAGAACTAACCTTTTTTTTTTGTAAGTCTTCAGCACGTCTATAATAATAAAAAAAACTAGATAAATAGATAATAATAAAAAAATAATAATAAATGAACAGTATCAAAAGGGAGAATATGCAATATCACGAATATGATGTAAGACTACCAAGGTTAGCAATATGAATTAATAACTTAATCCTGACAATCCACTTATATCGTAGAGCAACAGATTCATCAGACGATTTCAATATTCAGGGATCATGGAGTGGAGGAAAAAGTAAAAGTAAAAGTAAAAGCATTTGTTTGGATCGAGACAAAAAAGACAAACACGGAAGTATTCACAAAAACAAATGAAAAAGTTTATAAAATGACTGTCTGTTAAATTGTCTCACTGTCTGTTCTGAACGTTCGAACTTCCTGACGCAGTGTTAAGCAATATGATATAAATTCAATATTATTCAAAAAATTTATGGAAAGAATTGCATTGCATGAAAATTACTCTACGCATCGAAATAATTTTTTTTTTTGCTCAAGTCTCTCTCTCTCTCTCTCTCTCTCTCTCTCTCTCTCTCTCTCTCTCTCTCTCTCTCTCTCTCTCTCTCTCTCTCTCTCTCTCTCTCTCTCTCTCTCTCTCTCTCTCATACACACACACATGAAAATATATTGCTACTAATAATAATATTGATACTATTATCATTATTACTACTACTACTACTGCTACTACTACTACTACTACTAATAATAATAATAATAATAATAATAATAATAGTAATAATAATAATAATAATAATAATAATAATAATAATAATAATAACAACAATAATAATCACAACTAATACCAATGTTATATTAATACCAACAACAACAACTGCTTTTACAATATTAACATTTAATCTACAACAGCAATATCAACACTTACAATTTCCATGAAGTAATTTTTTTTCATGCGATAAAACATTACAAAATAATATCAGAACGCCAATCAGTGTATGAAATTCCTGAAACACCTCGGAGTTAATAATGATAAAAAAGAAGAAAAAGAAAACAATTTATTACTTTCCTTCCTTCCTTTTATTATTCATGTTATCGATAATATTCTTCAACCTTTCAACATTTCAAAAAGTACTCTCTCTCTCTCTCTCCCTCTCTCTCTCTCTTAACTCATTATCCTTCCTCTTATCTTAACTTCCTTATGTGTGATTATCTTTCAGTCTTTTTTTAATTCGCTTTAGTTTCCCGATAAAGAGACACGCACGTCCATCAACCAATCCGATAATCCAACTCTTCCCCCTCGTCGCTGTTATCATTGTCCTCGTCTGCCACGTGGTCTCATTCCATCTACCGTGTTCCTAACTTTGTCTAATATGCTAATGTAAGGCTAATGAGAGAGAGAGAGAGAGAGAGAGAGAGAGAGAGAGAGAGAGAGAGAGAGAGAGAGAGAGTGAGAGAGAAGCCGATTGAACTCTACTAATCACATGATCATAGATACGTACTCACACTCTCTCACACACACACACACACACACACACACACACACACACACACACACACACACACACACACACACACACACACATACATACTTACACATCCATACATTCACGGACACCCATCTAAACATACATTAGCAGATTAACAAACATTTAACACCTTCATTACGTTTTAATTGCATCACTTAAATCTCACCTCCATTACCACCTTATTACCAATCATTAATCATTACCTGTTCTCAGTAACGTGTATTTATAAGAGAAGCGATCGCGTGTCAGCCTCCCACGTGTGCCGGTCATGTTGTGGTGATGTATTAAATGTATTGCTACACTGTATTTTGCGTCTCTTGTCCATCTAATTTATGCAAACAGTGACCAGTGGATGAGTTTTTTATCCCTTTAATCTGGTAGACTATGTATACGTATTTTTTTCTTTCTCTCTCTCTCTCTCTCTCTCTCTCTCTCTCTCTCTCTCTCTCTCTCTCTCTCTCTCTCTCTCTCTCTCTCTCTCTCTCTCTCTCTCTCTCTCTCTCTCTCTCTCTCTCTCTCTCTCTCTCTCTCTCTCTCACTAATAACAATAATACACTTTTTTTTGTCAAGAGGAGGAAGCGCACCAACAGCAATTTTTTCCTTTTCTCATCAAACTGATCTTGTCTCTTTGAACCTTCTTCCCTATTTTCTCTCTTTGTGGGACGGCGCCAGATAGTTTTTCCTCCCTTATTTGTCGACCCTTTGGCCTGCATCCAATTGTGTAAAAAGAGAAAACAGCCACCCATCCCCCCCCACACACACACGCACACGCACACGCACACACACCGATCCATCCCTCACACACACACACTTGCATGCATCTTTAATGAAGCTCGCCTGCCTTGGGGTATACGAGAGAGCGGGGAGCCAATGCACCACGAGAGGCATCCATCAAGGCAGATCGTGGGTCCTCGGTGGGTGCATAGCGGTAGTTTGGTAAGGAGTTCCCTAGTTTAGTGCTCCTGAAGCTCCCAGGGGCGTAAGGAGGGAGGGCAAAAGTTTCCAGGAGAGAGAGAGAGAGAGAGAGAGAGAGAGAGAGAGAGAGAGAGAGAGAGAGAGAGAGAGAGAGAGAGAGAGAGAGAGAGAGAGAGAAATCAATCACGTTTCCATATTCCAGACACACCAGACACAGAGTGAGAGAGAGAGAGAGAGAGAGAGAGAGAGAGAGAGAGAGAGAGAGAGAGAGAGAGAGAGAGAGAGAGAGAGAGAGAGAGAGAGAGAGAGAGAGAGAGAGAGAGAGAGAGAGAGAGAGAGAGAGAGAGAGAGAGAGAGAGGAGAAAATCAATCACGCTTCTATAACTCAAAAAAATATGTCCCTTGTCCTCTTCAAACTCCAAAATTGATGGATTAAAGAGAAAAAAAAATAGCTATCGCGTGAGAAAGAAGAAGGAAGCACCATTCCGTTTTCTTTAAGACGTTGATTACACCAGTTTCGTTTTCTGTTTCAGGCTTGAGCTGGAGGATTGGAAGAGAGAAAGTGAGGATTACCGGCTACGAAGACGCGGAAGGAGGAGGAGGAGGAGGAGGAGGAGGAGGAAGAGGAAGATGAGATGAAGGAATGTGCGAAGGAGTGGACGGAATGACGAACGAAAACATCCAAAATAAAGAAGAAGAAGAAGAAGAAGAAGAAGAAGAAGAAGGAACAGTAAAAGAGAGAGGGCAAGGTCTTAGAAGTCTTTTTTTGGTTAGGTCACTCAAGGAAGAGGTCACCAGGATGTTTAGTGACCTTGAAAACAGAGCTAGATGTCAATTCAATCCCTGGAGAAGAGGTCACACTCACGGCAGAGGGAAGCAAGGTCACGGAGGGGAAAAGTTCGCGACCTGACCTTGAAAAAATGTAATGAAGTCTTTTTTTTAAATTGTGGTTATGATTTAAGGAAGAAAAAAAAGGACATATCGGTGCTAATGACCTTAATTAACTCGTGCCTGATACGACCTGCAAATTAATGGTGGTGGTGATAGTGATGGTGGTGGTGGTGGTGGTGGTGGTGGTGGTGGTGTGGTGGTGGTGGTGGTGATGGTGGTGGTGGTGGCGGCGACCTTCAAGAACTGAGCGAGGGACGAAAATAAGGTCAATGGAGGGAATATTTTTATAAAGGGACCAAACTGACCTTTTATGTGATGACGAGTGTCCTTCCTCCCTTCCTTCCTTCCTTCCTTCCTTCCTTCCTTCCTTCCTTCCTTCCTTCCTTCCTTCCTTCCTTCCTTCCTTCCTTCTCAATGCAACTTTAGGACTCCTTCCGTCTTCTCTCCCTCTTCCCTTCATCCTTCGACCTTTCCCTGTAAGAGAGAGAGAGAGAGAGAGAGAGAGAGAGAGAGAGAGAGAGAGAGAGAGAGAGAGAGAGAGAGAGAGAGAGAGAGAGAGAGAGAGAGGAGAGAGAGAGAGAGAGAGAGAGAGAGAGAGAGAGAGAGAGAGAGAGGAGATCACGTTAAAGCCATGTAAATTCATAATGAGAGAAGAAAATTGCTCATTCCAAGCGACATACGAATATTAACTCTGAAAATAAAAAAAAAGAAAAAGAAAAGAAGCTTGTGAAATGAAATGATTGGTATGTGTGTGTGTGTGTGTGTGTGTGTGTGTGTGTGTGTGTGTGTGTGTGTGTGTGTGTGTGTGTGTGTGTGTGTGTGTGTGTGTGTGTGTGTGTGTGTCACCCTGGTGCTATGTCCTCACCTCTCACCCTTGCACCCTTAATAACCGGACATCAGGTGTTATCTTCCCTCCTTCCCTCCTTCCCTTCCTCTCTCTTTTCCTCCCTCTTTTCTTCCCTCCTTCCCTCCCTCCTTTCTTCCCTCCATCCTCCCTCCGTCCCTCCCAGCGTGCCGTCACTTTCCTCTCCCTTCAAGTGCATCTGTAAGTGCGCCAGCCTATTCTTAGTTATGATAAAGCTCTCGTTAATGTAATGTTAAGTCATTATGAGGTGTTTGCGGTGGGCGGGGCGGGGTGGGCGTGTCTGTAGTGCAACCCGGAAGTAACTGTGGCCCGTCCAGGTTGTGATGTGGTGCTCAATGCATAACGTCATGACCTTTACTTATTTTTTCATTCATGTTACATATTTAAATACATTACATAAATCATCCCTTTTTTTTTTATCATGATCTTGAATACTGAGAAAAACCGCTTTCATTTTCAAGGTTTTTCATTATAGTTGCAGGCATTGCGTCCCAAGGTGCCGCCAGACCAGTGTGGTAAAGACTCTGTTGTGTGTTGGAAGCCACTTTATACTTTACTTTGCTTTACCTTCCCTTGTATATACGAAAAAAAAAGGAAAAATGTTGGTCTGTGCATCTTGACGTGATTTGTTTCATTAATATTCCTGTTATTCACGTTACACACCGTCATTATGTTAGTTTTTTTTTATTCCTGGCAATGTGAGTTGATCAATAACGAGCATTCATGTAACCTTGGAACTGATTACGTAAATTAGATATGCATGAAAATAGCCACACAACATACTATATGACTGAATAAAATAATACATGTTTGTTTCCCTTCTGTATTCGTGGTTACATAAACATATACCATCAACAACAACAACAACAACAACAACAACAACAACGACAACGACAACAAACTGTGACCCAATCAAGATAGCTAGCAATGACGACACACACACACACACACACACACACACACACACACACACACACACACACACACACACACACACCTGCCTTCACCTTGCCTCCTTCCCCTCCACACTATATCAAACAGTAATCGCTCACCTGAACCCCTCAAAATTACACCTGTCTATGTATATAAAGATGATTACAAAGGTGAACGTTACTTTAATCATGAAGAAAACTTTAATGATCTACCTATACTTTGTTTCTCATACGTCACTGTCATCATTATCATCCTCATCATCTCATTATCATTGTCATCATTATTTTTGTTCACAGATTGCATGTAAATTTTGAGCCATACTTACGAACACACACACACACACACACACACACACACACACACACACACACACACACACACACACACACACACACACACACACACACGATGCATTAACCACAAAACCCAAACTAATCAAACACATTAATCACATACAATTGTCCATTATCCACTCATTAACACTCTGTCACGCAACACAAAAACCTGCAACACATTCTCCTTTGTCTTGCCTCTCAACACACCTGCACACCATCACCAATCACGCCTCAGGTTCCCTCGTGGCACGGCTAAGAACAGAGCCCACTTAGCCTTGCCGTGACAGGAACACATTAGTCTACTTTAGTGTATGCTGAAAGGCCACAGTTTTCTCTACGGTCC
>JAPQNM010000049.1:8662286-8672286 GCA_029783475.1 Metacarcinus magister
TGTGGGGCTGAAAACGTTTCTCTGGCAACCCGGCGTGAAGGTCGGTGCGGTGGGTGTTCGGTCCTCCAGCGGCGTCCGGCAACCTGGTCTTTTTGGCGGGAAGACTGAGCTCTGGGTCATCGTTCCTCCCCCCCCCACAAGGTTCCGGCCTGTCACGTGCCTCCACCCCGACCCCGACCCTTGGCGATGCTTCACCAGCCGCACCGTGGAGAAGGACAGCCTGGAAACCTCTTGCGTAAGGCGTCAGGTCAGTTTTAGATAGCCATGGAGAGCATGAGTGGCGGCCATATTGATTTCGTTGCCATAGAGCTTAGTGTAAACATCCTCAGCTGAACGACGCTGCCCTGTGAGTCCCTCTCCTTGTTTTGGACATTTTTGTGTTGTTTTAAGTCCTGCAGCTCACTAGTACTGGGGCGAAGGTGACAGGATGTGTGGACGGACGCGGGAGTGACATGAATGGAGGTCTAAGGCTCTCCAGTGCTGTGCAAATCAAACTTATATATGCTGTTTATTTTGGGGTGTGTGGGAGTAGGCCAGGCCATTCCCCTCCGCGGCCAGCCTCACCTTGACACACACACCCACTCGGCTCCCTCTCGATCCCTGGGAGTGAGTGGGCAGTGAGGTGAGTGGGTCTGTAAGGTAGAGTGACCATTGAACCACAAATTGTCATGTCAAGGCGAGTAATGTCCAGTAAAGAACAAGTGAGATGCACGAAGTATAGAGTTGATTTTCCACTTGATATTCATAGTGGTGTCACCCTTTAGCTTGTCTTGTTACCACCACCTTGTGCCCCAATGCCCCAATAAGTAGGAGACAAAGTGGTTGGTATAAGCATCCATGGGTGAGGTGCCGCTAACACCCACCACTTGCCTGTCACCCACATTCCAGGATCTACGTCAAGTAGCTGATGGCTCGATAAGGCTCAGGAAACGCCCACGAGTACTAGATGTGTGTGTGTGTGTGTGTGTGTGTGTGTGTGTGTGTGTGTGTGTGTGTGTGTGTGTGTGTGTGTGTGTGTGTGCGTGTTAAAGCTCTATGGTCAAAAGTGTGCTTCAAGCTGGAGTAATCAAACGTTGCAATCAATAACAATAACAAGAAAAACGTGAGTGTTGAGCTCGAGCAATTTTGACACTTGTTGGTATTACGATTTTGATGGCTGTTATGTACTAAGTGAACTCTCTCTCTCTCTCTCTCTCTCTCTCTCTCTCTCTCTCTCTCTCTCTCTCTCTCTCTCTCTCTCTCTCTCCTCTCTCTCTCTCTCTCTCACACACAGGGGGAAGGACCATGCTGATTGGGTAACATATCTGAACTTGTCAGGCGTAGCATCTAACAGCCAATTATCTTGACATCCTATAATGTAGATTTTTTCTTCTCTCTCTCTCTCTCTCTCTCTCTCTCTCTCTCTCTCTCTCTCTCTCTCTCTCTCTCTCTCTCTCTCTCTCTCTCTCTCTCTCTCTCTCTCTGTCTCTCGCGAAAATCCCAATATTTTTTTTTTTACTTCCAAGATAAATAATAATCCCACCCACACTGCCGGCAGAGTACGTGGAAGGAGGGGTGGGTGAGGAGAGGCCTTCCCCCTTTTGTGTCCTCCTCTCACACTAACAATGACGATCTGAAGTCTGGAATAATCACTCGTTAAAACACAATGAGGTTTCTGTAAACTGACCTTCCTGTGCTACTCTTCCTCCTCTTGTTCCCTCGCCCTTTCAGTCACGTTCCAATACTTTAACGCAATGCAGTGAGAGAGAGAGAGAGAGAGAGAGAGAGAGAGAGAGAGAGAGAGAGAGAGAGAGAGAGAGAGAGAGAGAGAGAGAGAGAGAGAGAGAGAGAGAGAGAGAGAGAGAGAGAGTTAGAGCAAGTCATTTATTTACACCCTCCCTTTCGCTTTCTATTTGTGGTCGGATCCAACTTTCTCGCGTAGAAAAATAACGTAGAAATAATGGCGCGTTGAGATCAAGTAAATCACGTGGAAGAACATTAACTTAATAACTTAAATGCCTCCACAGTGTGAGAAAAGCTTGAAATTTAGGGTAAATGTAACACTGAAGATTTATGAATTATCCTCCTTTTATGGGTAGTAACCTCGATCATTTTATCAATATTATCATTATTATTATTAATATCATCATCGTTATTATTATTATTACTCTTTGCCGTTTGAGGAGGAGGAGGAAGAGGAGGAGGAAATAGTGAATGAAAAAAAAATTAATATACGAGAAAATACTGGAACATAGAGGACAAGGGAACGAAAAATACAGTGATAAAACCGTAACAAGTAATCAGATAATGTCACTTGGCCATCCACTGCCACAGGTGAACCAAGTCAAAGCTTTACCTGTCCTCTTAATTAACTGGACACAGGTGAACGTGATTTCCGTAAGCCACTAATCCGGGCTCTCTTTGTCCCCTTGACTGCATTCACCACAGACTAAAATAAGCCCCTCCCGTCTTTGTTATACTGCAGGTGGGTGGGCGAGCTCACCTGCATCTAATTGGCACACGGAAGTAATTAAGGTGCTCAAGTGGTCTTTAATCAAGGGAAAGGTGTGCGGTTACCTGTATTATGCATGTGTGTGGATGGTGCGTACCTGTCTACTTGTTTGTCTATTCGTTTGTCTATCTATCTATCTATCTATTTATTTATCTATCTATCTACTTATCTATCTATCTTATCTATCTACTTATTTATCTATTCATCTATTTATCTATCTTCTCATCTATCTATGTATCTATCTATTTGCATTCTTTTTTTAAACCCTATTTGACTGTCCATCTGCTTGTCTTATTTTCCGTCTGTCTGTCTGTTTGTCTGTCTGTATATTGGCATGTATGTATGTATGTATGTATTTATGTGTGTGTCTTTCATTACGTTCAAAGGAAAACAACTACAATAATAATAATAATAACAATAAAGAAACAGACCACAAACTTTACCAGATAGAAGCCCTTTGAAAACAGACCTACGCTACGATATTCATTTAGTAATAAAGAAACACTTAGCTACCATTACACGTGTTGGTTTACGCTTCCAAACTTTGATCATTACACCGATAACAACAACATTAAGACTCTAACTTCCTCTCCTTGGCTGGAAGTTTAATGGTGATGATGATGATGAGGATTGTGATGATGACGAGGAGGAGAAATGCGTATGGAAAAATAAGATAAAATAACAGAAAAGGGTAGATGAAGAGAGAGATCTTAAGTAAGTTATTGATTGGAGGGAAGAATGAGAGGCCAAGGAGCCACGTCAGTCTATTAGTCAACGTCATTCAAGGAGAAGCCACCACCAACACACACCTGACCCACGCGGTGACTTTTTTTCTATTAATAAGATCAGTAATAAGGAGGAGGAGGAGGAGGAGGAGGAACAGCGTGTAAACCTATGTTCTCCCTTCACCCGTGCACTCTCTGGACATTTATTAACACCTCACACACGAATATTTTGAACCTGAAATGATAATAATATACTTTAAGGCGTTTTTAGGACCCAAAACACACCTTTAATCAAATTTAAGGACTCATATGTACCCCTCTTAGGAGTTTCTGGACTTAAAATGAACTCGTAACTATTTCTGACCTTCAAACTACACTTCCAAAAGCCTCTGAATCTATAGGTCAGACCCAATGATTCTCTTGACTAACATTGATCGTCTTTAAGAGTGATTCTGAACCTCAAAACAGTCGCGTCTTGGTGTTTCATAACTTAAAGTGACTCGCTTGAGAAGAGTCTTACCCTCGCATCACCTGACTCTTCCTGACCACTAAGGAAAAGGTGGAGTGTTAGGTGGAGCGGCGCACTCTTCCCTTGCCTCCCTCCCTTGAACGTGAAGAGTTAAAAGTGGCTGTGTACGCTAATTGTGGCGCATTAACGATGAATGTTTATGTTGCCGAGAGAAAAGTTGTGGTAAACCTCGCTTTTGTGCTGCATAAGACACAGAGGAAACCAGAACAACTTATTCATCCCCTATTCAGAAATGAAAAGTGGGCTATGTTGTTGTTCGTCGGATTTAGAATGTGATGGAGGAGGAGGAGGAGGAGGAGGATTAGCTTAAACAAAAGGAGGGGTAGAAAGGGAACTGAAACAAGACATTATACTATACTCGTGTATGTAACATGTGACGCCTTGCCTGATTACCGCAAACAAAACACAACTGACTTAGTAATGGAAAGGAAACGTGTGTCAGATTACACGGTTTCCTGGATTCCTGCCGCTGTTATCCCAGTTACAAAGGGAATTCTAGAGGAGGAGAACTGTATATCATTTCATAGGAACACCATATATCAGGAGCCATTATATAACGAACTATTGCTATTACTACTAGTCAATTACGTGTGGGAGGATAGGATAAAACAGAACATGACTATCATATCCTGCAGTACGTTCTGAATACGATTGGATTCTGTTAAAAAAGGAAGAAGAAAAATATTATCAATCTGTTTCATTCCCATCACACCAACACCCGCGTCCCCATTGCTACCTCCCCTTCTCCCTCTCCCATCACCTCAACACCCTTATCTCCTTTCCCTAACACCACACACCCACTCCATCAGTACCCCATCACTTGACCCATCACTTGACCCATCACTCTCCTTCCCCTTCAGAAGTATGGGGGAATTGGCGCCGGCCCGGACGCCACTCTTCCCAAACAGAGCCTTCATCGTGGGCTACTCAGGTGAGACTTACTTTAATGGCTTACTTTATTAACCTTACTTTATTGACCGTATTTTATTGACCTTACTTTATTGGCTTGAGTTAATTGATTTTATTTTATTAGCCTCACCAAATTGTCCTTCCTCTGTTATTTATTTACACTCTCATTTCCTTTTCTTCTTTTCGTGTGCAAATAGTATTCCTTATATTGTGTTTGTTCCAGTATAGCTTATTTGTTTGGGTCTATTTTCTCTTAACCTTCATCACCCGTAGCTGGTATGGTGTCCTTAACAAACCTATTTATTATTTTTCATCTAGCTAATTGTCTAAGTAAAACTATTATTCAATTACTACCAATGAGTACTGTAATTGTTTTCTATGTTTCTCTTTCACTCTCTGTTTGTCTCTTTCTCTCTATGTCTCCTTCTCTCTGACTCTCTTTCACCTCGTATCTTTATCACCTAATTCCTGACTGTCCTCGGGGGCACATAAGGCTGTCTTGGGGAGCTTCCGTCTCTCTCCCAAGGCTGTAAAGACGGTCCTTCCTCGTCTTGTCTTGATCCCTTGATGCTTTACTAAGGACTCATCACCCAACACAACACTCTCAGTAGCTTGTCTTGCTTGCCCTCATCTGCAACATACAGCAACTCAGGAGGAGAAAAATAATAACGAAAAAGAAAGAGGAAAATATTAAGAAAAGTGAGAAAGAGAGAAAGTTATGCATTTACCTGTTGACATGGAAAAGTTTCTCTCTCTTTCTGAAGGTAAATTTGACACACGCTAAAAAGGTGCGGTGGTTGAGTGTAATGATTAAAGTTTTATTACGAAATGATGTACATAAAAGCAGGGAGGAGGAAGCAGCACAAAGGGCGCCCACGTGGCCTAGATTTTAGTAGGCCTAAGCGAAGTTAATTAGGAAAACATTAATTAGCTGTAGACAAACACTACTTTTGTTTATGAGTGGTCGTAAAAAAGTCATCCAAACCAAACTCCAGGATACTTAAAGGTGAATATCAGGGTTCCTACAACACTAAATTGACCCTACGTGTATATTATGATTTTATTTTTAGATATATTGCCTCTCTTTTTTCTTTTTTTCTGTGATAATTTTTCTTTGTATTAGTTTTTATCAAATTATTTTTATCGTTTTTTTGGCAAAGCATTTTCTTTTCTTTAATTAGTTATCCAGAGAGAGAGAGAGAGAGAGAGAGAGAGAGAGAGAGAGAGAGAGAGAGAGAGAGAGAGAGAGAGAGAGAGAGAGAGAGAGAGAGAGAGAGAGAGAGAGTTTTCTATTGTTGTCTGGATGCCACATTTTCTTCCCCTGAATTTATCGGGGTGTGCAGGGGGCAGAGGGGGGGGGGCTTGGTAAATTATACGATACGAAAAAAAAAATATTGATATGATTAAATCTGGTTTTTCATTCTATTTCAGTTAATACAGTCCGGTATTATATGCTAAAAAAAAAAAAGAGCATCAATAAAAGTGTTCATGGCTACTCATTATCTCTTCCTCATTAACTCATTCTATAAATTAAAAAAATTATTGTATATACATGAAAAAAAATTGTTAAAAAAATTTATATAAACCGAGTCCTTTATAAAAAGCTATGAATTCAATCTCATTCATCCACCATCTGATAAAACACACACACACACACACACACACACACACACACACACACACACACACACACACACACACACACCCACACCCACACCCACACCCACACACACACCCACACTAATAATGAACGTGTCAGTATGAGTGTGATGAGTTTCCTAACAACCTCCATAACTCACACAGCTTGGTATGTAAGGGTCGGGTCTCAATTACCTAACTTTCTACAGTGGCCCTCAATTCCTGCAGTACAGTTTGTCAGTCTCTCTTTCCTACATCTATTCTTCTTTCCTACAGATTCTTATAGGTATTCAAAAGATATTTCTCCAGGTTTTTCTAAAGTTATTATCTACAATTAATCTACATACCTACAGGTTTTCTCAATTCCTACATATATTCTCCATCTATAAAGGTATTCTTATAGGTAGGTTTTTCTTAATTTCTACAGGTATTTTTATAGGTAGTCTCCGTTTCTACAGGTATTTCTACAGTTTTTTTTCATTTCCTTGCGTATTTGTTATTCTTTCATTAGAATTTTATCTCCTGATCTATATATATAATAAGGACATACACACATTTCCCAGAGTCCTTTGTTCGTCCTGGGATACAAATTCACGTGCTGTATGGATGAATTAATAGGTTTGTTTTGTGTGTGTGTTATGTGGTCCTTGATATGATACAGAAAATAATGAATATGTAAATGAATAGATAAATGAATAAATGAATAAATAAATACTTAAAATCGATCAATGAAATAAAGTGAAATAAAGTTGAATAGATACAATAATACAAAAATTCACACCAGAAGATGCGATACATTTTCAGAATAATACAGTAACGTCCTTTAAAATTATGTTCTTAAAAAATATATATATATTGAAAACCATTGAATGCATTTCCATAATTTACCAACAAATTAATATTCCCTTGCTACTAGTACTAATTAAGCCTCCTATTACCACAGAGCTACAACTTTCTTTCACCCTAGAGCTATTTTTAAGTGCAATTAGCCACTAATGACTACTTATACCGATTACGTGTTGAAAAAAATAAAGCCTAATTGCTATACCGTTTGGGAGGTAACAATTTGAATATTTTTTTTTCACACAGGAGATAAATCGATGGGGGGGGGGAGGGGAAGTGAAAGTCCGTTAAATGTTGGTTCAAAATTTAAAGAGGAAGAGATGCAACACTAGGACTGAATTTAGTGTCTATGACCTGATGTTTCCTCTTCCTTAAGTTTCCCGATAGACCTAACACTCCCTTCTCTAGTTTCCTGATAGACGCAATACTCTCCTCTAAAGTTTCTCGATAGACGCAGCCGCTCACTAACCTCATGAATCTACGTCACAGTAAAAGAGAAAGGAATATAATTATGAAGACGACCACCAGGGGGACATGAGGGAGTGACTTACCTCATCGTTCTCATAACTAAGGTCAAATGTTCTTTACGTGACCTTGAAACAGACAAAACAAAACAACAACGAACACGAAAATTGCGCAAGATCACGTATTGTCTATGTCTGAGTTATTGTTTCATTGCGTGTGAAGGGAAAATAATGCGAGTTTACAGGAAATTGAAAGAAAATGTGATGTTATCCAATGATTCAGAAGCAAAGTTTAGTGGAAATAATTAGAACTCCATCGTGGATAGAAAAAAAAATATATAAAAAAGGGAAAAAAGAAAGTTAAATTCAAAAGTTTCCAGACCCTGACAAAGAAACAAAAATGAAAAAGAAAAAAGAAATGTAATGTAAAACTCATTCCAAGATTACATTAAAAAAATAATGCAACGACAAGAATTTTTCGCTGATTACAATTAACAATCAGCGGGTGAAAAAATATAAGAAAAATAAATAAAAAATAAAGGAATAAATTAACACACAAGAAAATAATTCACACAAAAAAATCTTAACATTAGAAATATCTTCAAACAAGACCATAAATATTTTTGATGAAGGAAAAAATATCTGAACACTTTTATTTTCCATGCTAATTAAGGGGCGTGGACGTTGTGCTGAGTGATGGACACACACACACACACACACACACACACACACACACACACACACACACACACACACACACACACACACACACACACACACACACTAAAGGATTCTAACACTAGGACATCAATCAGTCAGTGTGTGCGGGAATTCTTTGTTTTCAATTCGATATTCCAAGTGAACGAATGATATGCGAGAACATATGTGTGTGTGTGTGTGTGTGCGTGTGTGTGTGTGTGCGTGTGTGTGTGTGTGCGCGTGTGTTATTACGAGGAGTGCTATAGTCGTGAACACCATCGGAAATTACAAGAAGAATGATCAAAGGAATACAAATGCTTCCTTCAGATTCAAAGTTTCCCTCCACTCACTACAACACTCGTAGCTTTCAACACTCATTTCCGTGCCCGCTTTACGCCGTGCCTTTCTTTTTGTTATCCTGCCACATTTTTCTTATATATTTTTTGCTGCACGGTATTGTAGGCAACGTAAAAATCTCTCAAAGGGAAGCTGTTTTATGTGGGTTAGGTTAGGTTAGGTTAGGTTCGGTTCGGTTCGGTTCGGTTCGGTTCGGTTAGGTTAGGTTAGGTTAGACAGGTTAGGTTAGACAGGTTAGGTTAGGTTAGGTTAGACAGGTTAGGTTAGGTTAGGTTAGACAGGTTAGGTTAGGTTAGGTTAGACAGTTAGTTAGGTTAGGTTAGGTTAGACAAGGTTCGGTTCGGTTCGGTTCGGTTCGGTTCGGGTCGGGTCGGGTCGGGTCGGGTCGGGTCGGGTCGGGTCGGGTCGGGTCGGTTCGGTCGGTTCGGTTCGGTTCGGTTCGGTTCGGTTCGGTTCGGTTCGGTTCGGTTCGGTTCGGTCGGTTCGGTTCGGTTCGGTTCGGTTCGGTTCGGTTCGGTTCGGTTTGGTTTGGTTTGGTTTGGTTTGGTTTGGTTTGGTTTGGTTTGGTTTGGTTTGGTTCGGTTCGGTTCGACAAGGTTCGGTTCGACAAGGTTCGGTTAGGTTAGGTTAGGTTAGACAAGGTTAGGTTAGGTTAGGTTAGGTTAGGTTAGGTTAGGTTAGGTTAGGTTCGGTTCGGTTCGGTTCGGTTCGTTTCGGTTCGGTTCGGTTCGACAAGGTTAGGTTAGGTTAGGTTAGGTTAGGTTAGACAAGGTTAGGTTAGGTTAGGTTAGGTTAGGTTAGGTTAGACAAGGTTAGGTTAGGTTAGGTTAGGTTAGGTTAGGTTAGACAAGGTTAGGTTAGGTTAGGTTAGGTTAGGTTAGACAAGGTTAGGTTAGGTTAGGTTAGGTTAGGTTAGTTAGATTAGGTTAGGTTAGGTTAGGTTGGTAGGTTAGGTAAGGTTAGACAAGGTTAGATTAGGTTAGGTTAGTTAGGTTAGGTTAGGTTAGGTTAGGTTAGGTTAGGTTAGACAAGGTTAGGTTAGGTTAGGTTAGGTTAGGTTAGGTTAGACAAGGTTAGGTTAGGTTAGGTTAGGTTAGGTTAGACAAGGTTAGGTTAGGTTAGGTTAGGTTAGGTTAGGTTAGGTTAGGTTAGATAAGGTTAGGTTAGGTTAGGTTAGGTTAGGTAAGGTTAGGTTAGGTTAGGTTAGGTTAGGTTAGGTTAGGTTGGTTTTGTTAGGCAGTGTTAAATGTTGTCCCGTTAACATCACGTAATTATCATTTATGTTTCGTAGTTCTGTAAATTTTCGTTGATTACCCTTTTTAATTCCAATACTCTATTACTCTAC
>JAPQNM010000049.1:8674786-8687286 GCA_029783475.1 Metacarcinus magister
GATCACTATCACTATTATTTTCATCATCATCATCATCACCTATAATGGAATAATCATGTGCTATTTAGTACTATCTTTCTTTATTCTTTCTTGTTTTTTTCTCTTATCTTGTTCCTCCTCTTCGTTGGTATCAGTGACGTGATTAAATTGATTACTCTTCTTGTTTCTTCCACTTTTGTTCATTCTTTTCACATTCATACATATTCACACACACCAAAGGGAGGAAGATTATTAAGTTGTAACCTCGAGTGCATAAAAGCAGACACACCCACACCCACACCCACACACACACACACACACCCACACCCACACACACACACACACACGTAGGAGAGGCAATTTATCATACACATTTGAACAGTTAGAAAAAGAAACAAAGGAACAGCTACATGTAATGAGAGACTTTAAAGTGTTTCGAGTTATGGTGGATTGCTTGTATAACCTTGAACGAGAGAGAGAGAGAGAGAGAGAGAGAGAGAGAGAGAGAGAGAGAGAGGTATTGCAACATTCCCGTGTCCTACCTGACCAGCGCTGTGATAGCCTGGAATCGTGCAGGTACTCGCCTCCCAGCAAGGTGTGGTTATGTAGTCATAGTTGTTTGTTGTAATGCTTTTTGTGTGGCATTTAAAACCATCAAAGTACTTCAGAGTGGCAATCATGTACTGTATATGGTGTTGTTTATAAGAACTGTGGTCATAGTTGTGTGTTGTAATGCTTTTTGTGTGGCATTTAAAACCATCAAAGTACTTCAGAGTGGCAATCATGTACTGTATATGGTGTTGTTTATAAGAACTGTGAAGAAAAAAAATCCGGCAATTAAGTAAATAATGTTACGTCAGAGGAAAAAGAGAATATGAAAACACTCATTACCCTCAAGGTACTAAGTGTTTTCATGTTATTTTTCCTCTAACGTAACATTATATTCCAATGGTGTAATAATGAGCTGAAACCAGATGGAATACGTTTGAAATGTGTTCAGAAATACGATACCAGGAGGAAGATCAACTTAATGTCAACGAACTGTTTTCATGAATAATATTACATCAATAACACACAAGCCACCGCGGGAACACAAGGTCACTGCAGACGTACGAATGTTTTGGTTTGTTTACACCCAATGCCGAGGACCTTGATGGTAGGGCTTGGCCACCATAACTGTTTATAAATATACTGTTGTTGATTGCAAGTCTTCTCGGTAGAAACCAGATAAATCACAAACATATGAGCGATGCAAAGGGTTGGGGCAGGTTTTTGTGACTGAGAAAGGAACTTGAAACCTTGAAAACTGTTTGCAACGGTGCACCTTTTGATGAGTTGGCTGGTGTGATTCATCTTGGCTTAATGAAGGAACCTGTTGATTGTAAACCGTGATCTTGTTGTTGAGGTTAATCTTCATCTTAATCTTAATCTTGTTAATATGTTCAGATAAATAGCTGAAGGAGAGGTGATTCGTGATGATACTGTCCTTTGTGTGGGTTGGTGCCACGCGGAGGAAAACTCATCATAGGTTTAAAATTACCAAAATAGTATAAGTTTTTTGAGTGGGTATTCCACTGACAGTTGCAAATGAAAAATAATGCTAAAAAAACACTATTATTAAATACCTCCTGAACCATAGGTCAGGTTGCCAGTTTACCGGATTCTTTATTATTCCACGAACGAGATCATATGACGCATGTTTGGGGGGCTTTGAGGGGGGCTTTGAGGGGGGCAGGGGGGTCGGCAAGGGGTGGGTGGGGGGCGGCGTGTGGGCGTCTTGGTTCATACGCTTGTCACGCTCAGGTGTCCATTATAGATGACAGAGTGCCGGTGTTTGCTCAGTCATACCGAGTGTTGTCACGTAACTGTGTCGTTATATGCGAGGCGTTGTACTGTTTCTCAATTAGTCGAAGTAGCGATCGTAAATATTACTTTCCGTTGATCCTCTTGATAGCGATGCGCGGGCGTGTGATGGCTTTTGTTTTTGTAATTTTGTCTTTTTTTGTTGTTCATATTTTACGTAACACTTGAAAGTTACATTGATGCCGGATGATCCTATTAGCAGCTTTATTGGATTAGCTGTACAAGGAAAATGTATTATTTTTCATCACGGGATCGCACTAAAAGTTTTGTTATATATGTGTGTGTGTGTGTGTGTGTGTGTGTGTGTGTGTGTGTGTGTGTGTGTGTGTGTGTGTGTGTGTGTGTGTGTGTGTGTGTGTGTGTGTGTGTTGACAGGGTATGTGAGGCTGCACTTTAAAGCAATATAAAAAGGAAGGTTTTTGGTAATCCACGAAAAGATATTGTTTTGTGTTTAGGAATCCAAATATACGTTCAATAGACAACATGCACACCATACCATTCAATCATACATAACAGTGAGACAGTATTCATCCTTCTGTCTGTCTATCTGTCTGTCTGGGTCACGAATACCACAACCAAGAGGTAAAATTCCATCTAGCTTGGCACATCGTCTGAGTCAACACCTGAACTACAGAAATAGAAAATCAGCTAAAACTTTGTAAGAGAGCTCGAATGAAATATCTACTTCACCTTGTGGCTCAGATTCATTCACAGGTGGAGGTGATTCTGAGGTGGAGTCGGAAAATGAGAGAATCTGCGTAATGGATTAAAGAACAGAAGGTAGTGGAGGAAAATACGCTGGAAAAAGAATGGAGGAGGAAAGTAAGTAAATGTGGTGTGATTGAAACGGAGAGAGAGCGGGAGAGAGAGCCAGAGCCAGAGCGAGAGCGAGAGAGAGAGAGAGAGAGAGAGAGAGAGAGAGAGAGAGAGAGAGAGAGAGAGAGAGAGAGAGAGAGAGAGTGTTAAAGCCGCGTTCTACACTCTATTGGAATGGTCTGGGAAGGCGTAAAAGATTTGAAAGAGTTTTGTACTGAACGTAATTCGCTGTTGATGCGTAGTCACTGAATGGATTATCAAGGTCCTAAGCACTAAATAAAGGTCAGGTAATACTAAACAAACTAAATCATTAAGCTATATATTACCTTTGAGTCACACAGCAGTATAAAATTAAAGAAAAAACTTGTGATAGATCATTTAAAAAGCTATTTGCATCGACGTATTAATAGTACTAAAGGGTTGTTACCATACTCTAATTACTCAATGAACTTAAAGGTCACTCATATAACCTGACACACGAGGGGAGTGGAGAGGAACGGACTGTGTGGTTATTGGAGAGCAGGGAGTAAGATGGCAGGACAGAGTGAAGGAGTTATAATGGAAGAGTGAAAGTTTTCGAGTCGACACAGACAGATGAGCACACAGAGGAGTGGGAGGGACGTGCAAAGTTTGAACCAAGGAGGAGGAAAGTAACGCCTACACGGGAAATTTTCTGGATAGTAACGTGGAAAAATCATTAAGCAAAAAACTTACACGTAGAAAAAAATATATACAAGATCAGACCTAAGAAAAGAAAAAGGAATAGAGTAAGGCTGTTAATTGGTGGTAACATTAAGGAAATAGAAAATGAGCTGTATTATAGACTGCTTAGTAGAGGAGAAGAATAATGATGCAGCATAATAATTGAGGCTAAACACTAAGCTTGATTTAAATCCTATAATTGATAACCAAGATGATTTACTAATTGGTCTAAAAGGCTGAAAAATAGACTTAGAAACCATAGCTAAGTTTCCTGAATACTAGAGACAAGATAACGTAACATTGTAGGTTAGGCAGTACACAGAGGTATAATTGGACAGTGTTTGTAAAATTAATGACGGTTTAAGACTTAGAACCAAAGAGAGGAAACACTTTCTCTTCTCCTCTTCTTAAAGCCTAAAAAAAGTGGGTTTGAGAAGAGAACCAGAGAGATGGATGAGAGAGAGGGAATGATGAAAAACATTACGAGAGCGAATAAACGAGAAAATATGAGATTAGAGGCAGAGTGAGTGTTATTGGGGAAATTGGGAGCAGTAGAAAAAGGAATAGAAATTAAAGTATATGAGACAGGGTGGTAGCATAAAAAAAAAGTTATAGTCTCCCATGTAAAGGCGAGGCAGAGGTGACTGTGTATTGCATCAGCGTCAAGCAGTGTATTAGACTCTGCAATAACTACAGATTACAATGACATCGATGTAGAAAGAGGAACAGATACACGAGGGGACGAATGATATATGATATGATGATACCATGGATTTATATTATGAAAAACGAGGTACAACATATTAGGGAAAATGATATGAAATGGAAGACAGAATTCTGAATCGACAGGAGCGATGAGGCAGGAAGCTTCGTGGAAAGAGAGAGAGAGAGAGAGAGAGAGAGAGAGAGAGAGAGAGAGAGAGAGAGAGAGAGAGAGAGAGAGAGAGAGAGAGAGAGAGAGAGAAACAGCAATACCAGTAATGCCTCACGTCTGAACAGAGAGCGAGGTATGGTGTACTATATATATATATATATATATATATATATATATATATATATATATATATATATATATATATATATATATATATATATATATATATATCACCGCGTTTGGTATAAAGCTATTTCTTTTTTTCTTGTCCCCCCAAAAAAAACTCCTGAGCCTATCTAACACTTGACAAGGGGTGATTATTTTTTTTCTCTTGCAAAGTATTTTTTATATAAGATTACAAAGGAAGAACAGAAAATAAACGAGAAGAGGATGAAAGTACCTGAAATGAGGATGTTGCGATGGATGTATGGCGTGACCAGTGAGGACAGAATAAGCAATGCAAGGATCAGAGGAACAGTGAAGGTGGGGGGAGGGGGGGGCAGGTTTGGAAGACACAGGAGGCAAGACTTAAAAGGTACGGGCACGTCATGAGAAGCGATGGAGAAAGTGACGAGAAGAAAACACTGGATATGGAAGTACAGGGAAGAAGGAGAGGAAGACCCAAGACAAGATGGATATATTGCATAGCAGAGGATATGAGAGCGAAGGTCCTGGATACCAACATGACAGGTGATAGATGCAGGTGGAAACGACTCATCAAGAACAACGACCAAGTACAAAGACGGGTTAATAAAGCTGACGAAGAAGAAGACAAAGGAAGAACAGATACCAGAACACTAGTTGGTCTATAACATAAGTATCTGTTCAACTATTTACGTACCACTATTAAGCTAACTCCTCTCTCTCTCTCTCTCTCTCTCTCTCTCTCTCTCTCTCTCTCTCTCTCTCTCTCTCTCTCTCTCTCTCTCTCTCTCTCTCTCTCTCTCTCTCTCTCTCTCTCTCTCTCTTTCTCTCTCTCTCTCTCTCTCTTTCTCGTCCTAGCCACGCCCTGCCCTGGAACACACACCCTCGCATGACGCGCCGCATCTTCCTGCATGACGCATTGGCTTGTCATGCACCAGACTAGGATCATAATAATTACCTGTGTTACGTTTAAGCGGCATTTACCTGTCAGTGTTTCTCAGGTAATGTGACAAGTAGCAATGTATCTTCCTCTCCTCACACCTGTCACGCAACCTGTCACTCCCACGCCTCCCCACGTCCCCCCACGCCTTCCCACGCCTCCCCCTCCCAATGCGTGTAAAGAGGTACTGCCTTTTCACTGCTATAAGGGAACGTGGTTGGTATTGTATGTTTGGTGTTCCTTTAAAAGACAGATCGTGGCAGGTGGTATTGTTTTAATGTTGGTGAGAGAAACGTAATTCAATCTAGGGACAGCCAGGGGACGCCAGGAATGTAGGGAAGTAGAACGGTGTAAAAATGTTAAAGTTACCCTTGCATTATTCATTTCTGCACTTTTTTTTTCCGTGGTAGGGTGTTGGGTGGAGGGTGGAGGGTGGAGGGTGGAGGGTGGAGGGTGGTGGGTGGAGGGTAGAGGGTGGTGGGTGGAACTATAAAACTAGGGACCAAAATCGTGTCAATACATAAAACATTGTAACTGGAGACAAACAGAAAAAGTGGTGATTATGTTCCCACGCACCGGCCACGCACCCGCCCACGCCTCCTCTTATTGACTTCACGAATCAAACAATATAAAAAAAAGGCAGAAGTAATGTACCTGCAGCGTATCGAGTTAAGCCGAATATTGCACGAAGTAAAAAAGAATAAAAATATATATAGATTGATACACACTAGTAAAAATAAATTCATGCAGCTAACACCAACCAATAAAGAAAGCTAATTTATACCATAATAAATATTTACGACACAGAATAAACAACAACGAAAAAAAAAAAATAAAACATGGTAGCGTGTTGATCGTAACGAAACAAAACATAAACAGCAGTATAACAACGTAAATCCTGGAGAGTCACTGTATACAAAGACCTTAATAAGCACAAAGGCATCGAGCACTCCTGTCACTTACCAACACTGTATTAACGATGATGAGGTCCACGCGAGGCAACATGAAACTAACACGCATTAAGGTAAGGAAGTAAAGCTTGTGTCTCTTATGCTTACTTAGTGCTAGTGAGAAACAGTTCATGTAAATTGCTGTTGGAATGGGTGTGGACTCTCCTTCATTTAACGACTGAAAGAATGGTGATAAGAATAGGGACATGAGAGAAAATGTGTGACAATGAAGGTAAAGAACACTCATAGAAGGAAAAAAAAGCAAAATGAAGAAAGAAAGGAAAAGATCGATACATATGTACTTGTAATATATATGTGAATAGAAGAAAAATAACGCAAATAACGCAAAAGAAAAATGATATGTTTACTTTCATTCAAAATACCTGACCGCAACATATGAACTTTCCTTCTTTCTTTTTTTTCTTTCTTTCTTTCTTGCTTTCTTTCTTTCTTTCTTTACATAGCGAAGTTTTGCTGTTTTCGTTGTTTTTTACACACGTTTTTACCGGTATCAGTATTTTCTTAATTTATATAAGTGCAATGATATTTGTTGGTTACTATAAAATATCGTAATGTTATGTCCTATCAAGGTTTGCTCGCTGGGAAAGGTAGAAAAGTAATTATAGTAACAATAAAAAGTCAAAATACTCTAGTCATTTGAACTTTGCATCTGCAGCCTAGACGGGTTTTATAACAAGGCAACTAATTGGTTGTTTCAAAGAAGAGCGTTTGAACGGTATAAAAACCTTCAGCTTTTTCTCCTTGGTCTTATACAATTGTAACTATGAAGTAGAATAAAATGTTGATATACAATGATTTCCTACCGTAAAGAAGTGTTGAATAATACTAAATACAACGTAATACTGAATACAACACCATTTATGTTAAGCACCCAATGATTAATCGGTTGAGCTGTTTAGAGTCCTATGCAGTTTGATGTTAGGCAGAGGTGGGTTTCACGGCGGCGAGTGTGGCAGTGTGGCAGTGTGGAGAGTGTGGCAGTAAAAAGAGTGAGTGCGGCGGGTGTTCCATCCTGAGGGAGGCGGGAGGTGCTCACTCGTAAGGGTGGGGTGGAGGAAACAGCTGCCAATGGAAGAGAGGGTGGGGGGGGCGGAGATAAAAGAGACGTCGAGGACACCTCCCGAGAGATGTGCTGCTTCGTCATTATTGAAGAGGTGGACTACTGGGGCTGTGGGTGACATTTCTGAGAAGTGTTTGCCTCCTACGTTGGGGCGGGGGAGGCGGAGGACGGAGGGTGGGAGAGTGGCAATTTAGATCACCTCCTATCGAAGGGTGGGTGAAGGCAGCCAGTGGGAACACCTTTAAGTTGAGGCGACACAGCGAGGGTTGTAAACGTTGTATATTGTTAAGATTTTCTGTAAGGCGGAGGGTGACTGTAAGTGCATCGATTTCTTCACCAGATGGGGCCGGATTATGGTCTTGGGGTGTTATTTTTCTTTGTAACGAGTGTCCATTCCTGTTCCTGGAGCGAGGCGGGTGTTGGTCCCTTGGTGTGGTGGGTGTCAGTGGGCTTTGTCTTGCCTGGAAGTGTATAAGAATCGTCGCCAAAGTCCAATTGTCTCTTGTGTTTGTCCAGACGCAGGTATTGTTGCTGCCTCGATACGGGTTTTCAGTGCTGGGTCGCCTACTGTGTGCTTCTCAAATGTTTCCTTTCACCAGGTGCAAACTCCAGATGGAAAGAGTATTGTAATCGTAAACTAATCAACGCGAAAGGTAGAACATTGATAATACTAATGAGAGTGAAAGGTAAATAGTAATACAAAACTAATCAACTTGAATGATATAAAAGTAATTCGACTGACGACCACAAACATTCCTCACCCTTGCTTCACCCTGTCTGTCCTCCCTTCACCCACCTACGTCCACCTTACACCTGCCGTCATCACCCACACCACCTCCTCTTCCCACCTTCCTCCGCTTCCTCCATCCACACCTTCCTGTATTCTCGCCTTTCATATTGCATCAGTCACCCCGCCAGGAAGTCATTTACACAATGCCTTTCTTCCCTTGTCCTTCCTCCTGCTAGCCTCTTCTTTCCTCTTTTCTCATATTCCATCATCATCTCCTTTATTTCCTATTTCTTCAGACTAGTTCTCCCTCCTACTTATTCCTTCCTGTATGTTTCCTTCCTACGCCTTCTCCTCCTCCTCCTCCTCCTCCTCCTCCTCCTCCTCTCCTCCCCTCCTCCTCCTCCTCCTCCTCCTCCTCCTCCTCCTCTTCGTCTTCGTCCTCGTTCCACATTTTTGCACCTCACCCTCACCTCCCTTCCGTGAGTCTTTGTATCCTTTGTGTCTACTTATTAAAGAGCGCGGCAGGTGATGGAAATGCGAGTCTCTTCCAGCGAATACAAGACCTTTTTTATGTATTCATTCCCCACGAAGCAGTGTCAGGGAAAGGCCATCAAGGTCATTCACTGCTGTTATTCAGCTGTTGGACGGACCTAACACTGCTGCACGCCTTCGTTGTTGTTTCATAGTGAATCCATGAATAAGTTTACTGTAACTTTATCTTTCTCATTACAAATAAACTCATGGTAAAGAATGTGTTGTGGAAGGTGAGGAGCGAGGTGAAAGAACACAGGCAGTATGTTCATTAGTAAACATTGAGGACGAGGCCACGCTGCTGCTGCTGCTGCTGCTGCTGCTGCTGCTGCTGCTGCTGTGGACGAATAACCTTTTACATTTTTCCATTAAATTTTTTCTTTGTTTTTGTTTTCTCCTTTCGTGTATATTGTAATTTCCTTTGTGCTTATCTAGGACACAGTCTGACGCTGATGAGCCTTGCTTTCTGGTTAAAGTTTCACTCGGTAGTCAATAAAAGTGTAAATCAGCATTGTTTTCAAAGGAATTCACAGTTATGTACAGTGATCCTTTCCTATCAGACTTTTATACATCTTTCCTCTCCCTCTCCTCCCCTCCCCCCCAGGTTACATCCCGGGCCTCATGTTCCGGTACGGGAAGACCTTCGGGAGGGCGGCCGAGGAAAGCATCGCACTCTACATCCAACAGCAGAGCGACCGACGTGCCAAGGAAGAGGTGAGAGAGAGAGAGAGAGAGAGAGAGAGAGAGAGAGAGAGAGAGAGAGAGAGAGAGAGAGAGAGAGAGAGAGAGAGAGAGAGAGAGAGAGAGAAAAAAAAAGTATTATATCTGGACGAAATGTTTAGGGAATTTGCAATGATTTTAGTTAAGGACAAGAATGTTTAGCTTTTGAAGAGAAAGAAATAATTAGGTGAAGGTTTAGAGTTTGGATGAAAGGCTTCGTGGATATCAAAGTTGTGACACACCAAACACTGCTGCATGATGCTCACTAAGCCTCACCAGGTGCACACACACACACACACACACACACACACACACACACACACACACACACACACACACACACACACACACACACACACACACACACACACACACACCTACACACACACACCCACACACACACACATACACACACACATTTCTAAGTATAATTTTTTTCCTCACTCTATCAATCTATCCATCTATCACTATATCAACAGCATCTTCTACGCCCAGGGCACCGCCAGACGGCTTAGTACAACACAACTAATCATTCCTCACAATCTTGCCCAACAACAAAACAACTTTCTGATCATTGATGTCCCTAATGACTCTTGTATCTACAGGCGCGGAGGTCCAAGTCTCTCCCGCGGTTACGCCAGAGGAGATCAGAAACAAGAGTTATAGAGGATTTCTACAGTAAGTACGGCATAGGTGAGTAATTATGAGAGTGAGTGAGTGAGTGTGTGTGAGGGACGAGTTTGAAGGGGAAGGTGAGGTTGACGCGGGTGTGAGAAGGCATGAAGGGAAGCGAGAGGGCCTAAGCAAGAAGGGGCGGTAATGAATTAATTTGTATCCAGGTGAGAGGGTCGAGGGAACAGGTGTAGCGGAAGCCAGGTGAAGGACAAGGTGTGAGGTGAGGCACAAGTCGAGAGTGCCTCCCAGTGCGCCTCAAGGGAACGCTTCCTGCTGGCTGTGTTAATTATTTCGAGTTTGTTAAAGTGACGCAGAATATTGACACTTGACGGCGTTCTATTCTTATTATTCCATGATATAAAGTGCCTCAAGCGTTTTTATTAAGCTATTGTTGTATTGTATTTTCTGTCACTAGAATAATAATACAAGTAATGATGATAATAATAAGTGATAATGAAAGCAAGAATAATAATGCTTTCACTATAATCGTCGTACATTCAGAATCGTTGTATCATTAATATTCTGGACAATAATTTCGAAGTTCTTCAACAAATTAAATCAAGGACAAGTGTGACCTCGCAACACAGGTCACACAGAAACACAATAACAACTGCCTGTAGATAAGGTCACCTGCGTAATGAAAACCCAACATTTAAATCATTATAAACAAAACAACAAAAACATGAGAGAAAATATACAACTTTGATTTTATAACTGCCTAATAAAGTTGTATTTTAGTCATATTTCACTGTAACGAACATTAAAGGATTACTACCGTTCTGCTTTACGTTATATTTGATAGTTTTCCACCACTCACCATCAGTCTAACACCTTCCTGAGTTTATAATACTTACACATAAAACTCCATTATTACCTTCACAATATTCCACTAACTTTCATATGACGATTCACATTATTCAAACATTGCATTCATTCCACTTTGCATTTACGAGACTATTTCTGCCTCACTACACGTTATAGTACAATGTTGACACTGTTATCCACATCATAATAATCCACTCCTACCTTGTATTTTATCCACTTCAGTGTTCAGATTCCACTAAATACATAAATTTTTCCCTTGCATTATTTTTTCCACTTTTCCACACTACGAAATATCCACTTGAAAACATTTATTCCTTCCACTTTAGTTTGTGTTGCCGTCCCATCATCCACACTCCACGGCATTAATACATCACAATCCACGCACACGCACACGCACACACACACACACACACACACACACACACACACACACACACACACACACACACACACACACACACACACACACACACACACACACACACACACACACACCCACACACCCTAATAATAAAATCATCCTTCCTACCACAGCGTCGAGGCTTGTGTAGATAACGACAATCGTGTTCCGTTTCCTTAAGTTACCTGGGGACTGGGAACGGCAGTGGGGCGGTGGGGGGGGGGAGTGACTAGGGAATGAGGGAAGGTAGGGTGATAGGGGGAGGCAGGGGAAACACACCTCTGCCGGCAGGGAATCAAGGAGTGAAGGGGAAGGGATAGGATAACTTATGTTTCAGCCTTTTCCTCGCCTCCTCCCCTTCCTTCCTTCATTTATTTTCCCTCAAGCCTCTTTATTACAGTCTCTCAGCACCTATCCTTTACTTATTCTCTCTATATATATCTCTACCTATCTATCTATCAATCTATCTATCTGTCTCCCCTCGTCTCCCCTCGTCATATCTTGCACCTTCATCCACCCTCAGTAATTAATGCAAGTGATGGCCAGCAAAGTACATTACCTCATTAAAAGTCCGTACGATGATCCCAAATTATGCATGAAAACTGAAGGGAACAAGATAATATAGAAAGGAGTTTCCCTTCATAACGATTATAATCTTGTTCCCGCGTTAAGATTAATGAATAAACTCTTCTTTTTTTCCCTGTTTCCTTCTGGTTTTTTTAATTTTTTTTTTTATCTATGTGGTTATTGAGGGCTTAGCTCCGCCCATTAATCCACTTGTAGTTCATCTTATTGGTTAATGATGGCTAAGCTCCGCCCTTTAGTTTCTTTTCAAGCCATGTCATTGGTTAGTAATCTAGAAACAATACTATTTTTTATGCATGTTGTTAATTGACGTGAGGAGGAGGAGGAGGAGGAGGAGGAGAGGAGGAGGAGGAGGAGGAGGAGGAGGAGGAGGAGGACAATACACTTAGACTTTAATTTAAGTTGATATAATTGAAGTGTTTTATGAAGAATTTCTTGGGTGAAGCAGTAACCACGACCAACGTACTCATTATTATTATTATTATCATTTATCATCATTATTAATGTTATTATGGCGTGTGGAGTAGATGTTAACAAGAGTAATCCGGTTAAGGTATTAATGTTTTTTTTTATCTTTAATCTATCATCTCTCTCTCTCTCTCTCTCTCTCTCTCTCTCTCTCTCTCTCTCTCTCTCTCTCTCTCTCTCTCTCTCTCTCTCTCTCTCTCTCTCTCTCTCTCTCTCT
>JAPQNM010000049.1:8689786-8712286 GCA_029783475.1 Metacarcinus magister
CTCTCCTCATCTCTCCCTCCCCCGTGTGGCTTCCTCTCCCTGCCCTCTTTCCCCTCTTTCCTCACAGCCACTCAGCCACCACGAGCCGCGCCAAAAAGTCACTCCCTCCATGATTACAACGAGGCTTCAGTGTAAGGAAGCCACTGCGAAGCCAATTAGCCGTCACATTCTATCTATCATGCAACGCGATGTCTAAAAGTACAGTTCACTCACTAGCTAAAGCGGATTGAAGAAAAAAAATAATAATGCATAGGAATGAGGAAAACTTTAGAACAT
The DNA here is from genome assembly GCA_029783475.1 of Metacarcinus magister. Lineage (NCBI taxonomy): Eukaryota > Metazoa > Arthropoda > Malacostraca > Decapoda > Cancridae > Metacarcinus > Metacarcinus magister. Next base: position 8,690,063 of record JAPQNM010000049.1, read on the forward strand.
ATAAAATAAAGTAGTTGTGGATTAAAAGAAAGAATAAACCAGTTAATCATCGAACGCGTGAACTTTGAATTGAAAGTTATATTGAAAAGGGAATAAATATAAGTAAGTAAATAAGTTAGTAAGGTTACTGAGCTTCAAGTACAGTCCCTCCATCACCTTACACTACTCCCTCCTGCTCTCCATCCCCCCCTCCATGCCCCTGTTGTCCCTCCTACCCCCTGCCACCCCTGCCGCCCCTGCCGTCCCTGCCACCGCCATGCATCTCTTTGATCCCTGACTTGCTGCCGCCCATCCTCAGCAGTCACCCCCGAGCCACTTCCGTAAAGCCAAAATCAAAGCCACTACTAGACTATAGCGCCGTCCTCCCATGCTGTCCTGCCTGCCATCTTGTGTGTGTGTGTGTGTGTGTGTGTGTGTGTGTGTGTGTGTGTGTGTGTGTGTGTGTGTGTGTACGTGCTAAGGACGCACCCGGAGCGGCGTGCGACAAGTGTTGAATTTTTAAAGTCTGTCTGTTCCTAGAATAACTGTTGCCGGCCACTTGAGTGTGTGTCTGTTGATATATAATGCATAGTATATGTTTTACATGATATCTATCTAGAAGCTACATATAGTTGTACATAGAAGTAAGCTACGATAACAACCTTGATAGCGGGGCACCCCAGCCAACTCTCAGGCGGGCGGCGGCCATCTTGCCTCGGAGTCCCAGCCTGGCGAGGCGTGTCAAGCCTCCGTGACTTCACCTGCTGCACGCACAATGCACGCACATTGCACGCAATACTCGAGGCAGAAAAGGCGTCACCGATGCGAGACATTCCTGGATCCGGCAACGTGAGTGTCTAGTGTAATCAAAATAATGACGATATTAATTACAAGTGACGACACCGCGGCCACCAGGCGACGGCGGAACACACTTCATGATGGAAACAACACTAATGATAATGATAACAATGATAATAATAATAATAATAATAATAATAATAATGAGAATGATAATAAAAATAATGATAATAATTAGTAATGATAATGGTAATTATAATCATAATTATCATTATCATCACCATTATTGTTATTATTATAATCATTATCATTATTGTCATTATTATGTTACATTTATCATTATTATTATTATTGATATCATCATCAGTGTTGTCATCACCTCCACACTTCATGTAAAACCTTTACAACGTTGCTTCCTAAACCACTCTGAGGGAAAATATCAAGAAACAGCAATAAAGCGTCACAGAATTCCACACCACCTCCACCTCCACCTCCACCTCTACCTCCACCTCCACCTCCACCGGTCCCTGGCGTCCATCCTCCTCCCCAAGTCACTTCTCATTCCTCTACAGCGGCACGTAACATTCTACTTGAACCAGAAATACCACAAATGTGGGCTGATTACTGCCACATGCATCTCGTGACCCCGTGGTGCGGCGACCCCTTGGTGCTCCCCGCCGCCATTAGCCTGTTCTCGCGGGGCTTGTCTCAACACCCACCACCAAGGGTCCAATTTAGATGGAAGGAAAAACAAGAAGCGGCAACTCAGAAGTTAATCTAGGGCGTGGAAAGCATTTCATCAAACAGATGAGCCCGACACCTGCAGTGACTCGTGATGATCCACTAAAATTATACGACGTACACAAACACACACAGGGACGGCAAGTCAAACAAGCAGGAGGAGAACACACACACACGGCACCATTATAACACACGAAAATACTTCGAGTAATCCTTCACAACGGACTGAATACAGTTGTTTCTATACTAACAAAGAAATTATCACGCTTGGTACGACTGGTGAGCAATTCCACACGGTCGTTGCTGCAGATAAGGACATAAGGGAAGCGCGCAACACACACGCCCCAGCAGCCAACACATCGCTCATCAGATAAACACACAGGTAGTCACCACCTCGTACTCAGAAAGGCGTATAAAGCAACAAATTAATTTATCAAAGCGAAACACAACCTAACGCCAGGTATCAACGTTTAACGTTGTACTGCAAACACCTGGAGTCTTAATTAAGACCTCCAGACGGCGCGGCGACACAGCCACCAATGAGAAACGGGTCGTCGCTCTTTACCTAGAGACTCGTGAAGCAACTCTATATACACATTTACGGAAAGAAACTCGCGCCCTGACACCTAACAACAAGCTAATAACACAAACCCCTTAATGACGACCCAAAAGGGGACGCCAACATTCATGTAACACTGTGTCCTGACCTTCACCCTTTACCCTTTACCCTTTAGTTACAATTTACATACACTATTTCGTGCACCTTACTCCTCTCTACCTTAGAAAATGTGCTGCGGAGCTAAGGAGAGACTAAAGAATTATTCCTATTCACTTTCAATGATCATTTAAAAAAGGAAATATTGTGCTAAATAACCGAGTTCACTTTGCTATGAAAAAAAAAAACGTTTACGGAATCTGTTAAAACCATATAAAATAGATAGTATAAGTTATAATGATGATGATGATGATGATGATGATCACACCAGGAGTATACTTAATGCACATTCAACAGAGAGCGAACAAAATACCGACCAAATATCTCTCCAACCAGATATATGTAACAATGATAATAGTAATGATGATAAAGATAATGATAGTAATAATAGTAAAGATGATAATAATAATAATAAATAATAATAATAATAATGACACTACTACTACTACTACTACTACTACTACTATTTCTACTCCTACTTTTATACCCCCGAGTAGTAGACGGACACACGTTACGTAATTAAAAATATACAAACAATAACATGAATAAGTAAAATAATAAACCCACTCGACATATTTTCTTGCGTGGGTTTGGGAAGGAGAAGAATGGACGAGTTTAATTACTCTGAACCTCAAACAATTTCTTCATTACTCTCTAAATGCATTATTATCACGACCTTTCAGAGATTCTTAACACAAAGGTACATTTTTCTGAGCCGCTGCACTTTTCCGGGATGAGTAGTAATCATTTTCCGGGTGAGCAAATCAAGTTACGTAATACATTTTTACTGGAAATAATTCTCTGGATGTAGATTTCTAATTCCTTTTCAAAGTGTGTATTACAGGGAGTATTCATTTATTTATTTTTATCAAGCACGAACACTTTTCTAATTACATTTTTCTGGGTAAATGTTATGACTTCCAATTTTGTAATTACGTTGTTTGTTTTTTTAGTTCATAGTTGAAGACATTATTTGGATTGTACGTTTTCGAGTTAATCTTTGGAGTATATTTTTACGGGTATACTTTTTTGAGAACTTTGCAGACGAAAAAATCTGAATACGTAGGGTCACTGTTTCGAGACCAATTTGCTGTGTGTCCCGTTGTAATAATTTTTTATATAATGTTCACTTTTGTACAACTCCAGTTCATACGCAGATGTATAGACAGGATAGTAAGTGGACGAATGTAGTACGTGGACAGAATGCAAACCAATTTAGACAGTTAACAAACAAATCAAAGTAATTTTTTGAGGAAAGTAAATAAGTATTAGTTAGAAACAGTTATTCCTTAGTTCATAGACTTAGGAGAGGGACAGTTGACAGACAGGTACAAATGGTGAGCTGATAGATATTTAAAAACACAAAGATCAACGCAAAGAAGGATACAGACTGACTAAACAATGTGGTTGCTTCATCACCTGTTATTATATCGGACAGGTGAAGGTGAAGGTAAAGGTGACAGGTGAAGGTGAAAGTGACAGGTGCTTCAGGTGACGATCCAAACTCTATCTTTCATAAACCACAAAGAAATGTTGCAGCTGACACTAAACTAAAAATCATTAAAGCAGCTTTGTGGGAACATTGGTATGATTTGTGCAATATGTAAATGCTTCCAATTTTTCCTCCACAATATATAAAGCGAATTATAACCGATAGTTTTGCAAGTGTTCACTATCAATATGAAAGCCGTGGTCGCATACATGCTATTAGTCCCCAGAACTGTTACATGTACCTGATATTCCATGATTAATGTTTCCATGCTCTCGCTAGTTACCATTTGATGCTATACATAAAAAGCAATACAGACAAAAGCAGCATTTACGCATACAATTTTTTTTTTTTATAATTTGTAGCGTGTGTCGAGATTGATATGGAAATTAACGTTTAAACAGCTTCCATCAATCAAATTGCCTCCCTCGTGTGGTCTGCTGCATCAAACAGGCCAACCAACCACCCGCCACACCACCATCTGCATACAATGACACTAAATGTAAACTTCCGTGAGTGGCAATTTTGGTGACAACGTCATGTAAAGCACGATGACGCACACGTTACGGTGACGCACGGTTACTGGAACGCTTGGTAGTTCTTGTTACGTCATACCTTGAAACAATCTGATTTAATGCGTCATTAGAGTAACGCGTTTAAACCACCCATTTTATCATACAACAAGTGGAAACCAAACGGTGTGACTGTGGCTCCCGTGTTTGTCTTGCGGTAAATCACAGGTTGGTCACTTCTCGGCCTCCCTGCTGCTGCGCGTCGCTGCCCAACACCGCGCGCACCATGACAAGTGCCAGCCAAGTGAAGTCACGAGGCCGACACGACACGCCAGGCGGGAGCGGGGATGTAAAGGCGGCGCCGCGGCCTTCACAGTCTCCTAGTGTTTGTCTCGGCAAATACTAGCAAAGAGGCGCCTGCTAGGAGAGCCGCACCCTAGAACAGCCTCTGTATCGCTGCTGGGAGAACCTTGCCGCTGGTCAGTGCACGCCGCCCACCGCCCACTCCTTCCCTCCCACGTCTGTCCTGCCTCACCGCTGTCTCGTGCCCCAGAACCCGCCGCCCCGCACGTGCACCTCGCTGCTTCCTTTCATTAACACGTGCTGGCAAAGGGACACCAGAAAAGCGGAGGAGGAAACGAATATGTCCACTTCTAAATGTATAATAGTCATAAATCAAAATATATATCGTCCTTTTCAGCGTAATTATTTAAGATTTGTCGGATTTAGGTGCTGGACGCGAGCCAAGAGTTGATGAATGTGATTGAATATGGAAAAATCTGCTGAAGCCGCTCCATATATATAAAAAAATTAAGTAAGGAAAAATTTATAATAGAATAAGGTCACCGAGAACATTGACGTGATTTATACTCTCCAAAAATAGACACAAATAAGTGGAATTGTTTTTGACATTTCCGATAGCATAAAGGAATGAATGAATATTTAAAGTCACAGAGTCCTGATGAAAAGAGAAAAAACAATTCAAAATATTTCTGTATTATAATTAAACTTCAACCACATAGCATTCGGTGTGGGTGTGTGTGTGTGTGTGTGTGTGTGTGTGTGTGTGTGTGTGTGTGTGTGTGTTATAAGGTTTCTTCTTAATTAATACCAAATCAAGATTGTATAATTTATCTATATGTATGTATGTATGTATGTATATATGTATGTATGTATGTATGTATGTACGTGTAGTGTTTTGCATAAGTGGATCAATGAATGCCTTTGTAGATGCATATTTATTTGTATAATGTAAATACCTTGAGTGTGCATTAGTGTGTATAGTGAAGCGCAATAAAAGAGTTGTATACTGTCACCACCACCACCACCACTACCTTCACTGACCCTTCCACTACACCACCATCCTCGGCCTGCAATGTGAATACCTACACACGCTGCATTGGTAAGTTGTATCCTATTAACCTCTATAAATTACTCTCTCTCTCTCTCTCTCTCTCTCTCTCTCTCTCTCTCTCTCTCTCTCTCTCTCTCTCTCTCTCTCTCTCTCTCTCTCTCTCTCTCTCGAAAAAGCGACTAAAATTGAGGGTTAAAAGCTGGTAAACTCTCCTCCATGAACTTTAATATGCTTTCAAACATAAAACAAGCGCCCACACACACACACACACACACACACACACACACACACACACACACACACACACACACACACACACACACCTCGAGGTAAACAAACAAACAAACACTCCATCCAAATCTACCATAACAAGATCCACAAAAATATCAGCCATGGCTCAACCAATCAAAAAAATCCAACACCCACGAGACTTTTTCATTGGCCGAGAACATCACCCCCTTTCATTTCCTTTGTTCCTTCTTCCATTTATCTTTTCCTTCCTCTCTCCTCCACTTCTTTCCATCTCCTCCCACGAGATTCAAGGTTTCTTTTCCTCTTTCATTCACCATCAATAAGAAGTGTCGATACAGACCTTATTGGGTGTGTTATATGGTGTTATATCCCCCTTTCTCTCAAGATAATCCCTTCACGACCCACAGAAAAAAATTGGATATAGAAGGAAAAGTAACATACGAAATCCACTTGACCGTAACCTACTTTATTTTCTTCCCCATAAACGCCTTTTCGGAATGTTTCACTGCGAGAAAACCAACCAAGTGACTTTAACTAATACTACGAGCCATCATAAAACTGTGTTCATATTTTATTAGTTACTTATAGTCTATATTATCTTAACACTTGGGTGGAAGCAGTGTTATACTAGTACGAGACAGTTAGTTATGTTTGTTTTGGTAATACCGATGCATACAAATCAAGCCAATGATGACGACAAGAATCCTTACCTTCCACCACCTACAAACAAGATACTAACACTAGAATTTCGTGTTTAAATATGCCTCGTTTGTGAAGCAGTTGTTCCATTATCATTCATGCATTGTTGAGAGGTTGACGCACTTGTAAACTAAGCCTACATCATATTATTTAGTGCTTTGGATATTAACTAAATGCTGTGAGAATATAGAGTTGAGTATAACAAAACTGCCGAGGATTCACTACCAGATCAAATCATCATTGTCATTTCAGCTTGACACACTTATGAACACATTAACTAAATCATAGTCATCATTGCATTAGTGTATGAAGGTGAATGAACAAATATTTACACACGACAAACACTTAACATTTGAATAGCTTGTTATCACCGCCTCCACACCGTCACTGCTCAACGTTAGAGATACTGATCTAATCTTTGCATAACCAACACACAATTTTCAGCATCCTAGTTGCTCTTAATTGGCAAAACAAAATAATAATAATAAACACCAGAATATAACTTCGGTCTCCTCTTTCTCCCACTGTGATGTCAAGCACGTGGGAGACAACATTGCGTCACTACGGGTACACTTTCCTATAATGATCTCGGATAGCAGTAATAGTAGTTGTCATAGTAGTAGTAGTAGTAGTAGTAGTTGGTGCAATAATAGTAAATAGACCAACACCAATAATAACAATCCCTGTCACATCTTACAAACTCACACAAACTAGATAATGATCATCACCGCTAAGCATCGCTCAAGGCTATTCCACTCGACACTTACACACCAACAACAGGGAAGAAAAAGTGCATCTCATCAGCATCAGAACATGACAGTGAGCGGCGAGGTGCAGCGCCAACCGACAGATGTCATCACAGTGTCATAAAGGCAAACACACACACACTCACCCGCCATCAGGATCCACTGTCGAAGTTGATGCCTCATTTTTCTATTCCGTTTTCGGTATCCTCGTCTCCTCCGCTGTATTACCAAACATTGAGCAGTGACAAAGAACTTGGGTACGTTTTGGTATCCGTGAGAGGTCTCGTATAGCACTGATGGAGTATATTTATGGCTTTGTAATGGAGCCGTCACTCTGTATGTGATCACACTGCTGCCGCGACGCTTTGTCAGTGAGTTAGGGTCTCGGCGAGGCTTTTAGATCACCTTGCTGCTACCTCGTACGGTTCTCCACTTACACCACATTATCACTAGGCTCAACTATGATATCAACTCCCGCCTTCTTTCATGTGTTAATATTATGCTCCTTTGTTTGCACGGAATACACTCTACATTATTATCAAAACGTATAATACAATGAGCGGCAGAATGTAGAACCTTAATGCCAGCGAGTCAAAGGAGACCCAAGTAATGTTCTCACAGATATCAGAGAGTGTGGAAGTGCAAGCCTCCCGAGGGATTTTCAGAAACAAGACACATTAGAGAACGAAGGAGTTGTGGGATCTACACGACGATAATAATTACTGTAGTACTAAGTTGACTGTAAACCCTTGAGGCTCTGTGGTATGTGTCGCCACCACAACCACCAAGCCGTATCTGGCAACACCTTTGTAGTTACCAGATGTGCGAGGCCTAATTCGTGTCGATGTCTGGCAGGCTTTGTGTAGACGAGGCTCAGATCCATTTCCCGAGAGAAAAATAAGATAATATACCAATGGAGAGAGAGAGAGAGAGAGAGAGGGGGCGGGGTTAAAGAGTCTAACCTGTCATCCAACACATTGAAGTACTGTCGTTCCCTTTAGATAAACAGTAAATCAGTGGTTATGAACTTTTTTCTTACCAAAACTTACTTAACTTCCACCCTAACGTGCCATGACCTACTAGTGACAATGACTGTAATATTATCCTTCATTCCTGCATTGCCAAGTACGGGCTTCATATGACTGAACGAAGCACACATTATCCGAAGCTTCGATACACACCGGAAATAGGTTCTCTTGATGGTTGAATGGCAGCCTCGCTTCTAGGTGGTTAAGGCAGAATAGGGATAATAAAACGAGTTAAATTAAAACATACAAAGCTACAATAACCATAATTTCACGTCGTTGAACAAAAATATCTTCGTAAGGAAATTCAATACAAGTTCACGATTTCCTTGAAGATAAAGTGTCTTGTATATTACCTATTTATTTATTACTCATGGTTTTATATAACAATGATCACTTTGTTATAATATATTCTTTCATTTTCTAATATCCAATACATGTACACAAGTCTTTATAGATTGTTGAATATAAGCAATATTTTTCAACCCGACCACAACAGTAAGACTCGCGTGGCTCTTCTGTTTACTTGCACATCCTCTGCCTTCCTACAGTTTATAAGAATAATAATTTTGTTCAACATCAACGATAATCCGACGAACATAATAATTTGCCTCACACTTATTTACAGCCTTTCTATGCTGGTGACGCCCATTATTTATTGAACACAGCATCAAGTAGTGTGGAGGAAAATAAACACTGTTGTATCTCTTGTTCATTTTGTTCACCATCAACAGTATTTCCAAGGACATGTCAAAGGAAATTCTCGCCCGTGCATTAACCAGCGTCTAGAGACCACACATACACACCCACCCACACACACACACACACACACACACACACACACACACACACACACACACACACACACACACACACACACACACACACACACACACACACACACATACACACATACACACCTGCGTTTCCATGTCCCTAGTCAACCTTGAAGCCTACTCATTATTCATTAATAATCTCTCTCTCTCTCTCTCTCTCTCTCTCTCTCGTCTCTACTCTCTCGCTCTCTCTCTCTCTCTCTCTCTCTCTCTCTCCTCTCTCTCTCTCGCTCTCTCTCTCTCTCTCTCTCTCTCCTCTCTCTCTCTCTCCTCTCTCTCTCTCTCTCTCTCTCTCATCTCTCTCTCTCTCTCTCTCTCTCTCTCTCTATCTCTCTCTCTCTCTCTCTCTCTCTCTCTCTCTCTCTCTCTCTCTCTCTCTCTCTCTCTCTCTCTCTCTCATCTCTCTCTCCTCTCTCTCTCTCTCTCTCTCTCTCTCTCTCTCTCTCTCTCTCTCTCTCTCTCTCTCTCTCTCTCTCTCTCTCTCTCTCTCTCTCTCTCTCTCTCTCTCTCTCTCTCTCTCTCTCTCTCTCTCTCTCTCTCTCTCTCTCTCTCTCTCTCTCTCTCTCTCTCTCTCTCTCTCTCTCTCTCTCTCTCTCTCTCTCTCTCTCTCTCTCTCTCTCTCTCTCTCTCTCTCTCTCTCTCATACACAGGAACAGGACTGGCTTGAGGCTTGAAAACTAAAACAACACACAACATATGAACACCTCGGTCAAGCCAACAAGTATTATACAACATATTCGATCAAATAATTCACACTATCTATAAACACATTTCCACACGAGACCACCAACTGAAATCACCCTGAAGGAAACAACACTAAATAAATCGGATAATACTAAATCCTGACCATTGTAGACACGGTACTGAACGCCTTCCCTGGTGCCTTGTCCCTAGGTTAGAAAGACACAGAGGTCATAGACGTATTTATTGAACTAGAAGAGGAGCGTGAGCGTGAGGTTACACATGTACGTAAGTCAATGGAACACACACACACCATTGGACGGAAGTTACGTAACGCCTTTAGACTTTTTTTCTTTCTTTATAACCACGACTCGGTAGAAAGACAAGTAGGATACTGTTAAAAGTTACACACACACTTGTAAAATGTTATAAATACCTAAATGTTATGAGCCATTATCAAACCTCTTCTCCTATTAATGGTTTGGGAGTATGAGTAAAAGATGCTGGCTATTCCTCCTTGCTAACTCACACGATGCTCTCACCTACAAAAGTCCACCCTACAGGAAGCATTGAAAGCCATAGAAAACGAGAAGCTGATGTACTTATTTTCTTTCCAATCTAATCTGACACTATTAAACATCCTACTTCACTGCAAGTTATATCATTTATCAATTTACCTGAAGTCTACCTGTGACTCAAGCTGTTCTAACTACTTGTTCTGCTTTTAAATACCTATCAATACTAATAATACCTGTTTTTATTACTTATGTTAACTAGAAATTTTAGAAACCCGGAAATTTTCTTAATACCTCCCATTGATCTTAACTCTATCTTTACTGACTAGAACATGTGCTTGATTGCCCATAGCATACCTGTCTGCACCTGTACTGACGCCAATACTTGTACCTGTGGTGACTGCTGTATACCTGCCTTTGCTTTGTAGCGTCTATCCTACCTGTGTTTAATTTAGAATACCTGGAAGGCCATATATAGGAGAAAGATGACTCACACTGCCGGGATTCGAGTGTGGTTGTGGCGGTATAGAAGATCCAGCGGTGTGGTTACTTAGTCCTATGCATGTGGTTGTCACTAGACCGGTAGATTAGGTTGTGTAAATTTAGGTTAGGTTAGGTTAGGTTAGGTTAGGTTAGGTTAGGTTAGGTTAGGTTAGGTTAGGTTAGGTTAGGTTGGAATAGCTTATTGCAACCAACATCAAATTCTGGGCATGCGTAGGACCAACTGTACCTCCCGACCTTCTATACCGTCACACACACACACACACACACACACACACACACACACACACACACACACACACACACACCATCGATGGGTCACAGATGCCTTCCTTCCCTACGATTCAGCTGAGCCTTGCAATACCAGCCTCCATAACCTGCACTTTTGGAGACTTAAACCAGTAGAAAGAAAAAAGAATAAAAGAAAGAGGTAAAAAATAAATTTAAAAATTCTTCCTTTCCTTCCCAAAAAGAGAAAAACAAACAGAAAGCAGCTTTAAGACAGCCCAGGATGATGACCCCAAGAGAATGAATGACCTCAGCGATCCCTGTTTAAGCCGTACCGAGAAAGAAAGGCTTCGAACACCTGTCTTTCCTAACCTCATTAAAACGCATCAACTTCCAGCTGACAAAGACTAGACTACCACTTACCACTTGCCTAATTGACTCAACGAAAGGCAATAAAAGAGATGCCGTCTGCCCTAATTTGGTTTTCACAGCTAATTACTCTGATTAGTTAATGAAGAAGAAAAAAATTAGTATGGGAGGTATAGTGAACTTATTAATTAAACACAGCTATCTCTAGTGTATTGATTTATAAAATGATAATAAAGTGAAAGGAAAAAGAGACTGATAGTTTTATATGCTACATCACCTTCACTAATGTTTACTTCTCTATTCAAACTATAAAAATAATGAAAAGAAACAACACTAGCCTTGTCTTATCTATCACTCTTTACTTAACACGAGAATAACGAAAATAAATCAAAGGAAGGCTGGAAGTACACCAAACAAACCTACAAATGGACTGCAACAAGGACGTGAAGGAGAGACTATCGCTGAGGCAAAAACAACAAATCCAGTAGGAGGAGGAGGAGGAGGAGGAGGAGGAGTACAGAGCATCCTTCAGACCTTCTTGGCGGGGTTGGGCGGGGTCGCGTCCCTTAGTGTGGGTCCCCCTGAGTCCTCATAAGGGTTCTTGCGGTTCTTTCGCCTCAGGACATACTTGTTGTGGACTCTCTTCATGTCGAGAATGTCCTTCATCTCCTCACGCTCCTCGTCCTGTGCGTGGGTGATGCGGAAAGATGGTGATGATGTGGTGATGAAGGTTAGTTATAGTGGTGATGGTATGTGGTGATGCATGGTGTAAAGAAGTGATGAGGATGGTGATGGAGGTGGTGGTGAAGTGATGATTGTGTTGGTGATGATGGTGGTGATGGTGGTGGTGATGTATATCGGGAGTAGAAATATGAAATGACAATTCTAGGAAAAAATAATAAAGATTAAAAAAAAATATTTCCATTACCACGACTCAAAAAAAATAACGAGGGAATAAAAATAAAATATACTAAAAACATACATGAAAGTACAAAAAAAACAGGAAATAACAAAAGCTTTTGAAAAACACACACATACTCTATAAAAAAAATAAATAAATAAAAAATAACACACGCCCACACATAAACAAACAAACAAACAAACAAACACACACACAAACATACAAACACAAACACACTGGAATTCACACAACAGAAATAAAAAATAAAAACAAAAAAACATCATCATTGTAATCCAAACACAACAACAAAGTGAAAGGGAATAATAAAGCAGCAGGTAGGAGGAGGAGGAGGAGGAGGAGGAGGAGGAGGAGGAGGAGGAGGAGGAGGAGGAGGAGGAGGAGGAGGAGGAGGAGGAGGAGGCAAACAAAAACATACGAATGAAAAATATAAAATAAATAACATGAATGAAAAAACTAATAGACATAAGATCAATGAATTTACTTAAAAAAAATATAATAAAAAAAAAAACAGGAGGAGGATTAGAAGGATCATGAATAGACTCACATTCTGGTGAAGCCTCAACACCAATGCTCTCCGGCCGTCGGACATGGGCTGGGAGTAGGCGTTGAGGTGTTTTAGACGTTCCTCGGGGCTGATGCCTCGCTCCACCACCAACACAATCCTTGCCCACTGTGTTGATGTGTGTGTGTGTGTGTGTGTGTGTGTGTGTGTGTGTGTGTGTGTGTGTGTGTGTGTGTGTGTGTGTGTGTGAGAGAGAGAGAGATAAAAAAGAAAAAGAATAGAGAGAGAGGTGTAATTGCGGTATGGAACTGTTCAAATATGAAATAGCAAAGGTAATGTTTCAAAAATATTCCAATGTAATATTCACGCCCATAACCTATTCAGCCATTCCTTTTTTCACCATTTAAATTTATTCATTCATCTACTATTTATCTTTTTTTCATCATCAGTGCCCTCATTTTCCTCCACCACTCTACTGTACTCCACCAACCTGACACATCCATCCACTTCCATAGCTCACCTTCCATACACCCACCTTGCCAATCCACCTAAAACACTCATCCACCCACCTCACCCACCTACCTGTCTCATCCACTCGTTCTTCATCTCAGCAATCCTCTCATAGGTGTTGCCCATCATAGCAATTAGCAGGTTAATGAGGAGGATGGACACGATTGCAGTAAACACCATGAAGAGAGTCTGTGAGGGAGGAAAAACAGGTAGATTGAGTAACACGAGGCATGATACACCTGAGGCTTCATCTGGAAGAGGTTTACAATACACTTGAGAAATCCTGGAGGTCATGGCACACCTGCTGATCTAAATATAATAAGGAAAGTAACATATTACCGAATGATGAAAGATATTACCATAAAAATACAGATAGCACGAAAAAATATATAATAAAATAAGGAAATTGCAACTATATTACGAATGAGCAGCTTTGATTGTAGAATAAAACTAGCAAAAAAAATAATGAAAGAGAGGAAGAATGAAATGAGATTTATAACATTCTCAGAATAATGTAAACGAGAGATATGTTATGAATAGAACACAGATTAAGAGAGAAAAAAAAATGAAAGAGGCAATAGAATTGTTTTTTTCATTGTATATGTTTTCATCCCTCAGCCAGCCTCCTTAACCTGTAAAATAAATAATAAAAAAAGCTTTCATTTCATATTCTACCTGTGGGTGGTGACGCCAGGTGTACCTGATCACCTGCGTCACCTGCGTCACCGACACACCTGGATTACTACGTCACAAGGGAATGGAAAGCCAACAACAGTCAAACATTTAACTGGAAAATATATCAAAGAGTTGTAACGTAAACTGTAACTTGACAATGAAACAATAAAGGAAAGGTTTTTGAATTCTCTTTTTTTTCTCTCTCTATATTGAGTTTCAGTTATAAGCCTTTCCTGAAATCAGTCTGAAAAAAAATACACTGATATATTTTGTTTCTAGCCATAAAATATTGCAATTAGATTCAGTGAACGATGAAAGAAAGTGTATTTTGTGCACTTCTATGAATTTGATATTCATGGATAATGTTTGGTTCTACATTCATCTCTCTCTCTCTCTCTCTCTCTCTCTCTCTCTCTCTCTCTCTCTCTCTCTCTCTCTCTCTCTCTCTCTCTCTCTCTCTCTCTCTCTCTCTCTCTCTCTCTCTCTCTCTCTCTCTCTCTCTCTCTCACCCCCCCCTGTTTGTCCGGCTACAATTCAATATCTTTCTAAATTACGTGCATTATCATACAAAATCATACTCCCTCCTCCCTCACACCACCTCCTCCTCCTCCTCCTCCTCCTCCTCCTCCTCCTCCTCCTCCTCCTCCTTTTCTTCACCATACATCACCACATTCTGCTCCACCTTTTGTTCCTCTTTCACCTTATTACCTCTGCTCAGGATTAATCTATTTATCCATCTATTTATATATCTGTCCATGTATCTATTCCTCCATTTATTTGTTTATCCTTTTATTAATTAATTTACTGATTTAGGAAAAAAACCAGCTCAAGGGAATTTACAAAACATTTATCTGCTGACATATTAACGTTATTTTTTTTAACATGAAAAGGGTACCGGCCAAGGGCAAACAAAAATAGGTAAAAAAGAATCCCTCTTATCGCCTTACATAATTTGTTTACGATGCTGGATTGCCGCGAAAGCACAACTCTGTAAACACTAAATTAACGTATTATTAGTCAAGGGTGAAATAATGTTGTTTTCCCTTTTTTTAAGTGTCATTTGAAATATTAAAAAATCATACTTCTCGGTAACATTTCAAGTGAGTTTCCCTTCAAATACTCCTTAGTTTCTTTCCTTACACTTCTTTTCTCTCTTTCGATTCCATTCTTCAAACTCTTCCCCACTTCATTGCTTCCCTTTTATTCGACATCCCCTTCTGCCCCTTTCCTTCCCCTTTCCTTCACCTCTCCTTCCCCTTTCCTTCCCCTTTCCTTCCCCTTTCTTCCCCTTTCCTTCCCCTGTCCTTCCCCTTGCCTTCCCCTTTCCTTCCCCTTTCCTCCCCTTTCCTTTCCCTTTCCTTCACCTTTCCTTCCACTTTTTCTCACTTACCTGGGTTCAGAAAGGGAACTTCGAGCTCTGTCCTGTATAGGTATGTTAATGGGCCTTAGTTAATGGAAAAAGTCTCGCGTCAACACCTTTTACGAGGCCGGAGTTTGACGGCGATAAAATTTTCTTCTCCAAAAAGTAATGAGAAAGGTGAAAGGTTGGACGAGGAACGTGAGGAAAAGGAAATGGATTTAAGTGCATTATTTTGACTACACACACACACACACACACACCCACACACACTACAACCCCCCCCCACCCCCCAAAAAAAAACTATAAAACCGAACTAAACCTACCTTCACCTGACTCCACCAAAACTTCACCTCACCTGTCCACCACCACCATCTCCTCCACCTGTCTCCACACACACCCACACACCCACCCACCTTGCCTGTGATGGTGTGATCGGTACACTCGAGGGCGCTGTAGGTGTCTCCAAAGTTAGCGAGGGACATAATAAACATCTTCATGACGCTCTCTGCCGCAGTTGGCATTGGACTTGAGATGCAGCTGGACTTCTCGAAGGTATCATGGAAGGAGTTGAAGATGATGAAGTAAGCTGAAGAGAGAAAAGAGTATGTGTAAGCAATAAAGAGAGAGAGAAAAAAAGAGAGAGAGAGGCATGGTGGGTAGGAATAAAGCAAGCCTGTCAATCATTCAACCAGTCAACCAGCCAATCAGTCAACCAGCTAGCTAACTAATCAGCTATTAAGTCAGCCAGTTATATAGCCAGTTAGTCAGCCACCTCACGATTCAGCCAGCTACACACACCCTTGAAAGTGTGGCTGAAGTGAGTGAATGTATAAATAAACATTGAAGAAAAGGAAGGAAAGAAGTGAGGGAGGAAAGATGGAAGGAAGGAAGGAAGGAAGAAAAAGTAAAGTAGATAGGATGAATAGTATTGTTAATAGTAATATGTTAATGGAGAACTACTACTACTACTACTACTACTACTACTACTATTACTACTACTACTACTACTATTACTACTACTACTACTACTACTACTACTACTACTACTACTACTACTACTATACTACTACTACTACTACTACTACTACTACTACTGCTACTACTACTACTACTACTACTACTACTACTATTAAGGTAAAGAAGAAGAAAAACTAATAGAGAAAATAACATGAAAGAGTGAAAGTCAAGCGACAAAAGAAAAGTAAAGCGGAAGAAACAATACAAAACTGAGGACGAAAAATAAAGAAAAAGTGTTAATAAAAGACGAAAGAAGACATGAGAAAAACAAAATATAATAAAAGGAAAAGTACATGAGAGTGAGAGAGAAAAGAGAAAAAAATAGAGACAGACAGACAGACACAGACAGACACAGACAGACAGACAGACAGAGATTGATAACATAAATAACAAAAAATTAACAAGAATAAAAAAAAAAAGATAATTACTATGGTTATATTAAACCTTACAATATAAAAAAGAAACTGAATTAAAACAAAAATCCACAAAGAAAGAAAGAAAGAGAAAAAGAAAAAGAGATCAAGAACGAAAGCAAAAAAAAAAAGAAGAGGAATAGGAGGACGAGGACAAAACACATTTCATTATAAAGAGAACAAGGACGATAAACACAATAAGAACAAAACAAGAGAGAAACGAGCACAGAAAACAAAGAAAAAAGTATCAAAAAGAATAAGAAACAACAAGATAAGGAGGACGGATGGAAGAAGGAAGAAGAAGAGGAGGAGGAAGACGAAGAAGGAGTAGGATGAGGAGGAGGACCTTTGAAATAGACTAACCTTGAGAGAATCCCATAATGAAGACGAAATAGATGGTGACAAAACGCAGCAAGTCACCAACCAGCATGGTGTAGATCATGGTGACGAAAGGACCCACCGTCTTGAAGCCTCTGCAACACCACACCAGCAACACCACCAATCAGAAACACCATACATAAGTAACATCATAGATTCACTGTAACATTACCACGAGAACATAATATAACTTTTACCACCAAGATTTGATAGCGTAAGGTGGTGATATCGTAAGCTTAATTAAAACTACAATGATAAGCACCATAACCACTACCATAACCACCACCATAACTACCACCATCACCACCATCAAGTTCTCTCGTTCGTGTATTCAAAGTGAAAGTGAAAGTGTCATGCATAAAGTATCACGAGAGTAAATCATCTTCTTTACTTGAATTGTTGAGTGAATGCGTCAAGTGCTGGAAAGAAGGTTTTATGCTTTGTCACATGTTGAGAGAGAGAGAGAGAGAGAGAGAAGAAAAGACCAGCATGCAGGAAGACACACAAAACGTAAAGAAATATAAAGTTAAACTGTAAAGAATAATAAAACACGCATAAAACCACTTTTAAACATAACCATAAATAAAACAAGAACTTTAAAAAAAATTGCACAAAATATTTCGTCCCAAAATATCTGAATCTTTAAAAAGCTTCATAAAAAAAATTGCTTCGAGCCGAAAGAAAACGTTTATCTCTATGCAAAACGTTCATCTTTAAGGGGAAATGTTCCTCTTTAAACTGGAAACATTTTGCACGGCCTCATCTTCAACACTTTAACACCTGCGAGGGAGGGCGGGCGGCACCAGCGGCGTCCTTCGGGAACAACAACAATAACAATGAATTCTCTCAATGTGACGTGCGTGGAGGTGAAGAGACGAGGGTGACGCTACGAGGAGAAGAAAAAAAAAAAAGTGTAACGTGAAAATAAAAATATAAAGTTAAATAGCTATCTTGAAAAATAAATAATGAAGTGAAAGGAATGAATAATGGATGTAGTTGTTGTTGTTGTTGGTGGTGGTGCATGATAATAATGAGCTTATGCGTTTGTTTCCTACTTACTTCCTGTTTCTATTTAGTGTTCAGGTCGTGTTCAGGACGTGTATGTTTTGAGGTTGTGTTCCGCTGTGTGTGTGTTTGTTGTTTAGTGTCATCTTAATAATGCTGTCTATCATTATTATCATTATTGGTATTATTGTTATTATTATTATTATTATTATTATTATTATTATTATTATTATTATTATCATTATTATTATTGCTATTATTATTATCATCGTTATCACTATCACTAACATTATCATCATCATCGTCATCATCATCATCATCATCATCATCATCATCATTGTTTTATTTATTTTTTGTTTCTTTTTACCACAACATCTCCATCTCTCGCCCAGCAGCACCACTACCACCATCACCACCACCATCACCACCACCACCACCACCATCACCACCACCACCACCATCACCACCACTACCACCACCACCACCACTACCTCAAGAGCCTCCGCATGCACAGAAGGCTCAGTGCCACAAGGGGTATGGAAGTGGGTCGACAGCCCATGACGGGGGCGACGTGCTGCTAAGTGAATAATTGAGTGCTCGCCAACTGACTGGAATGCAACAGTCTTGGCTGCAGCTGAAGGCGGCCACGCGAGTCTTGTAACATTATACCTTACTATCTGTTGTATATGTTTAATGCATAGTGCATAATGAATATTTTGTATGAATATACGTAATGTATGAAATTCTACCTTGCAAACATATTTTCTGCTGTTGTTTTTCATTTAGTAAGATAGTTTTAATTGCAGAACAGCGCCAGGAAGCCCTTGGAGGCAGCTGCCGCCCGCCAGGTGTGAGCATAACACATCATCTTAATTAATCTCATTCTGAATGAGTACCTGCGTCATTTTCTTTCCCAACGCTGCGGGTGTGCTATTTTTACCTCCAAAACGCTTCCCATCTTTTTCTCTGCAACCTTACGACCATTATCTAACAAGTCCCCAAGTCACGAGTTCATCTGCGTCCCTAAGGACGGCGGTGGAGCTGTGTCACAATGTTTAAGTCCCGTTTACACGAGGGACAGGAGCCCTGGGCTGTGATGGGTCGCGTTGCTGACCTGCGACTGTTATGTTGATGTGCACAGCTGAACAAGTCACATTAGTGGGTTCAATCATGCACATAATTATTGGTGTTGACAGCGACAACACTATCAAAATAACACTAACACTTGTTACTGTTTGGCGCAGCAGCCGCGTATATTTATATACATTATCATACAGCAGTGGCGTATATACGTCTTTGGAAAAGAAGCCACACCGGTGAATCAAGATTTATTAAGGTAGGGAGAGCAAAGCGAGCCTTTACAGCTGGGGTGTCTGTGGAAATTTTTGGAAAATCAAGCTTTTTTAGGGGCTTGTTGAGGCCTCAGGAGCGATGTATTGCATACCTATTTAGATCTGCAGGTATGTAGGCCTAATAGTACAAAAGGGAAACCATGGCCAAATGTCCCCCTTATATACACCACTGTGTGTTTCCAAGGAAAGCTGTTACTAGCGGGTCAAGCCGCGGGGCACCACCAAGGATTGCCTCTTGATTACATTGTCATAAAAGCGCCTCATCACCTCCCCAGAATGAACAGAAGGCGGCGGCACCACACCTAACGTGGAGGGACGGACATCACACGGTGCGGCAGGTGCAGGGCGTGGCGAGACTTAAGGAAACAGCGCCGCTGCCTTCAAGGGATGAAGTATTTCAAGGAAGCTCACCGCTCAGAACACGTATTTGTTCATAACATTTTTATGAGGCAGGGAGGGAGGGCGTGGTAGCTGCCTTAACACGGCCCACACCACTCAGCCTGCACCAGCGAGGCAAACCTTGAGAAACATACGAAGCAAAGAAAATGTCCACATTACTCAGGGTAAAAGTTTTAAGTATGCGGCAATTCAAGGCGAGATAAGAGTGGGGCGCAGTGGCCACCAAGGGAAGGAGAGATTGGAAGTGTAGCGGCGGGGAAGCATGTGTGTCACCCGCATAAACAAGCCTCGCCCGCCGCCATGGAACACGATCCAGGCGGAAACTTTCCCCCAAGTGACTCACTATCAAAGCTGACCCAAACCACTACCGGACCATAATCTACACTTGACAGGAAGCGGCATCCTTGGGAGACGGAAACTCAGACATACGCATCAGACCCCACCGTAGACCCAAATATCCTCTCAGCTCGTCCGGTGAAGCCTCAGGGACACACGAGCAACACACACGCCACACGGGGAAGCACAACACTCACCTGCAGAAGAAGAGGAAGTAAGGCCCCGTACACAGCATCACCAGCACAGCCAGCACGTCCTCGGCCTCGTTCATGCAGAGTGCACGGAAGCACGCCATCACCATTACCATCACGCACGCCACCAGGAACAACACACGCGACGGAACGGTGCTCTGGGGGAAGGAAAGACAAGGGGAAGAGGATGCATCGTGGTGAGTGGAGGAGAAAAGAGAGAAGTGGTGTAGAGGATCAGAGGAAGGAGAGAAGGAAGTGTTGTAATGGAGTGAAGAGGAAGGAAGGATGATGTAATACCGCGGAGGAAGAGGAGGAAGAGTAAAGGGAGGAAGTGCTGGAATGGGAGGGAAGGAAGAGGAATAAGGTACAGGATAAGAGGTACTGAACGTGGTAAGGAGGAATGAGGAAAAGGAATGAGGTGGTTCTCCTCACTATTTTGTGGGTTTACATCGTAGTGCATTAACTAATTGAAGGAATCTCTCTCTCTCTCTCTCTCTCTCTCTCTCTCTCTCTCTCTCTCTCTCTCTCTCTCTCTCCTCTCTCTCTCTCTCTCTCTCTCTCTCTCTCTCTCTCTCTCTCTCTCTCTCTCTCTCTCTCTCTCTCTCTCTCTCTCTCTCTCTCTCTCTCTCTCTCTCTCTCTCTCTCTCTCTCTCTCTCTCTCTCTCTCTCTCTCCTTCAACCGTCATTTTCTTTCACCTTCACGCCTCCTTCCCCTCGTTCCCTCAGCCTTCACCCTGGACCTTCCCTTACACAACATTACCCTAACCTTGCCCTCACTCCTTCCTTCCCTTCCCTAACCTTTCCTTAACACAGTCTAACCCTCATTACCACTCATACCCTCACCTCTCTGACCAACCACACCACACCACACCACACCATATCATTATCCTCACCATCGTCTTTATCCTATCTCCTCCCCACACCCACATACACACACAAACACAAACACACACACACACACACACACACACACACACACACACACACCGTTCTCCTCACTTACCAGGTTCTCGACAAACATCTGGGCGCCTTGGAACCGAGCCTCGTTTGCAGCGCCCACCAAGTAGGCGAGGGAGCCTAAGAACGTGAGGGCCTCGCACCCAAAACGCACGTAAAGTTGCAACTCCGATAGGTAGTAGCCACCCACCTGCATCTCACCTGCAATAGGGGTTAAAAGAGGCCGTTAAGGTAAGGGAAAAACGACTGGACGGAAAGTTAGGTGTTGGAAGCGTAAAAAGGGAGGAAAGAAGCATAGTGGTTGGTTGGTTGGTTGGTAGTGAGGTGAATAAAATATGGAAGAAAGGAAAGGAATGGAAGGAAGGAAGAAGAAAGAAAGAAAGGGGAGTTCTAGTACAGCGAAATTGGGGAGAAAACGAAGGGTGAAGAAGGAAAGAAGGAAGGAAGAGTGCAGGGAGAAGAGGGTGAAATGGCGGAAGGAAAGGAGGAAGGAGTGGTAGGAAGAGTGTCATGAATGAAGAATGAATGTGAGTAACGACTGTGAGTGATTGAAGGAGGGAGTACGTATGAGAGATTGGCAGCGAAGGATGACTAAATAATAAAGAGAGAGGTAGAGAGATAGATAGATAGATAGATAGATAGATAGATAGATAGATAGATAGATAGATAGATAGATAGATAGATAGATAGATAGATAGATAGATAGATAGATAGATAGATAGATAGATAGATAGATAGAGAGGGAGAGAGAAAAAAAAGAAATTACT
>JAPQNM010000049.1:8717286-8719786 GCA_029783475.1 Metacarcinus magister
GTTCAGTAACTCTTCCTAATGCATTTTCTCCGCTACCATTACCTCCCACACACACACACACACACACACACACACACACACACACACACACACACACACACACACACACACACAATGGCTTAGAGCTGATGGCATTTTCCTCTTCATCATCCTAACAGCCATTGTGTAAGGGAATGGCAGCCCGACCTTGTTACGTCACTGAAGCAATTTGTTTTAAGATCAGATGGGAAAAATAGCGAAGCGGTGAAGGAAGGTGGATGAGAGAATGCTGCAGTAAGCTAGTTTATTTTTTTTTCCCTCTCTCTCTCTCTCTCTCTCTCTCTCTCTCTCTCTCTCTCTCTCTCTCTCTCTCTCTCTCTCTCTCTCTCTCTCTCTCTCTCTCTCTCTCTCTCTCTCTCTCTCTCTCTCTCTCTCTCTCTCTCTCTCTCTCTCTCTCTCTCTCTCTCTCTCTCTCTCTCTCTCTCTCTCACTCTCACGAAAAACATATGAAAAATAAAATACAAAATAGATGCTTTAAAAGGTAACATTTGCCAGTCATTCCCCTTCTCAGTAAACATAAAAATAAAATAAGCTGACAGGTGTTAATTAAAGTCGAGGATTCACTGTTATTTCATTGACATCTTTGTATGGCATTCTGAACGCAAGCCTTTTACTCTATTACCTTACTCACACGTTATTAACACATTTATGGACGATAGAATAACACGTATCACACCAGAAATAACAACACGACTTGAGTGACCTACCGACTTTCCTCCCTTTATTTGTGTTAGTTAGTCATGACGGGGCTTCCTGCGGGATGCTGTTATCTGGAGTGAAAATATAACCCGCTTCTCCCTTGAGGATGAGAATCGCAAACTTTCATGGTAAGCTTCAGTGTGTGTCCTTATCTGTCCTGAGCGGCGATCCATCACTCTCAAAACACACACACACACACACACACACACACACACACACACACACACACACACACACACACACACACACGTCACCCACCGTCTCCCCCTCCACCAAGTATTGCACTGTGACAGCATCTTCAGGGGGCCTCGTCACCACCTCGTCCTCCTCCCCGTCCTCGCCAGCCCCAAGCAGCGGTGGGTAGTCCTCCTCGAGCTCCTTGTCCTCAGGCTCCGACGTGACCCTCGAGGTGGAGGTAGTCAAGTCGTAGTCAACATGTGTAGCGTTGGTGACGGAGGAAACGAGGCTCGCGAAGGTGGCGTCTGTGGTAACCTGAAGGAGGAGGATAGTGGTTAGTATGTCTGTATGTATCTCTCTCTCTCTCTCTCTCTCTCTCTCTCTCTCTCTCTCTCTCTCTCTCTCTCTCTCTCTCTCTCTCTCTCTCTCTCTCTCTCTCTCTCTCTCTCTCTCTCTCTCTCTCTCTCTCACACACACACTCCTGCTCCTAAAGTACGTAATGTCTAAGGAAACACATCATTAAAGTTTCCTAAGACTGGTTAAAGGGAAATTTAGGTTCAGTTCTCTTTCTATAATCTTTTCTAAATTTCCTATACCCTCTCTTCCTCCATCCCTTAACAACAAAATATATATTCTCCTCTTAGTTTCCTCTCTCTCCCTTTTCATCTTCCTAAATCTCTCCTACCTTCCTCCCTTAACCTAATTATCTCTTTCCTCCAAACTTTTTACTCCCTTCCTGCTCCTCTCTACTTCTGTTCCTCTCCTCCTGTCCCTTCTATCCTCCGTGACAACCTGACTTTCTCACCGTCGGGTCCTCGATCACCATGTCCGGGTGGAGGTGGATGGATACGTTCGAGCAGGTAATGTTGAGGGCGGGAAGCTGCATGATGGACAGAGGGCGGCGGGATGTAGAGTACTTAGAGGAAGTGACACAGGGCACAGGTCGACCCACATAGGCGACCAACGACACGAGGAAGTACGCCAGGAATACGAAGAAGAGATTGTTGAACCTGAAGAAGGGATATGAATGTTAGGAGGTTATGAACTCTCGAAGAAGGAGAAAGAGATAGCTGAATGCGGAGAAGGAAGAGGTAGATTAAGAAAGGAGGTTATGAAGTTGTAAAGAGTGATGGTATTTCAACCTGGCTGGGATAGGAAGAATGTTATCATACCAGTTTATGAACACAGAGAATGTAGTTTAGATTGTGGAAGAAAGAGAAAAGTTATGAGGCGAGATTACGAACACGAAAAGTTGTTATTATTTATAGTTTAATCTGTAGAAGGAAGACAAATGTTATGCATGGAAAGAGGCAACATTTTAACTAACCTGAAGGAAGAAATTGAAAAGAAATTGTAAAGGAAATTTTGTACCTGAGAAAACGATGAACTTAGAGAAGGAGAGGAAAAACGTTATGAGAGGCTATAAGGAGAAAATCATGAGGAACAAAGAAGAAGAGGAGGAGGAGGAGGAGGAGGCAGAGGTTAGGAGTATGAAGGAAACTCACATTTATTTGCAATACGAGAGCAAGTTACGAGTTATAGCCTTGAGGGAGGAAAGGTGTGAGGGGATGAATGTAAAAGTAAA
>JAPQNM010000049.1:8727286-8739786 GCA_029783475.1 Metacarcinus magister
GTGCTTCGAGGCAACACTAACGACTAACACTTCTATTGTTGTCTCTACGTGATCCTGTCTTGCCCCGTCAGCTAGAAACACACACACACACACACACACACACACACACACACACACACACACACACACACACACACATGATAGCCACTCACCATTTTGTCGTAGATCACCATCATGTGCGTCACTGTGTTGCCGTTGGTGTCCTGCAGATCCGGGTTAGCGCCCTGCAACACAACACAACACAACACAACACAACAGTGAGTAAGTAACACCTTGAACAATGAATTACATAGTAGCTACATAGACTAAAATCATATTAGACTCTCAATATTATTTCTGTCTTCTTACTTTGACGCCAAAAAAATTTATAAAGAGATATGTCTTGGTTGTTTATGATAAGGTGTTAATCTATATTTTCTACTTCTTTTTTTACTATCTTTCGCTATAGTGAGTGAGGTGAGGTGGTTAAAATAAGTCATTATGAGGTAAATGTAAAGGTAATAAGTGTGAGAGTAATTAGTTAATAAGTTAATTAATTAGTGGTAGATAAACAAGATTAACTACATTAGCAGGTGATAAAGGTGTCAGTTAATAAAGTTAGTTACCTTAATTACTTATCTATCGACTTAACTTTTCACCTGAGTTGCTTAACACTGCCAGGTAAGGTAAAAGTTTTGGGTATAAACAGCAGACACACAGGTAAGGTAAATGATTAAGGTAAATGATTAAGGTAAAAGAATAAGAAAAAAGGGTAAGGAAAAAAAATAAGGTAAAAAAGTAAGATAAAAGTAGAGGAATTAAAATGTAGAAAAACAAAATTAAGGTAAGAGATTAAGGTAAATGAGTAAGGTAAAAGAATAAAGTAAAAAATAAAGGTAAAATATCAAAGTGTAAGGGTAAGGTAAAAGATGAAGGTAAGAATCAAGAATATAAATTAAAAAACAGCACACACACACACACACACACAAGGGAGGCCACATTACAATGCACTAACCGACTGCATTGTCCTGCTTTTATTTCAGGCACAAACTATACGAGAAAAAAAATAATAAAAAGTTCTTATCCTTTTGCACCTGAGTGAAGTTCTTTAGTTCATACACTCCAGTCAGCTCAACACTATTTATGTGCTCACTGTTTCTTTCCTTTATTCTTTATCGCGTTCTTTCCCTTTCTTTCTCTCTCCTTTTTCTTTCTTTCCTGGGTTTGAAAATACGACCAGACTCATAAATCTGTCAAGCAAACCGAGAGAGTAAGATAAAGCGAGAGAGACAGATAGACAGAGAGATAAAGAAAGAGAGAGAGAGACAGAGAGACAGACGGACAGACAGAACCCAGCGAGGTAGGAGAGAAAGGAGAGTATTAATGTTACCGCTGCAAAGGTTGTTTTCTCTAGAACATCAGCGGTACACAAGCAGCGAGAATGAGACGCCAACTATTAAACTGAAATGATGGTTGGGAAGGGCGTGCTGAGGCGGGAAATGCATAAAGGGGAGGGTGAGGGGCGGGGAAGGGGCGGGGAAGGGGCGGGGAAGGGGCAGGAGGGTTACAGGGGCCACGAAAAGCAAGAGAAGTGGAGGACATAGGCTGAGTAATGTCACTTTTAGTCATTCTGTTTTTAGTCACTCACGTTTTTGAAGGCAAGTTTAAGAACAATAATGCAAATAATAATAATAGTAATGATAGTGATGGTAGTAATGATGATGATAATAATAATAATAGTAATGATAATGATAATAATAATAATGATAATAATAAAACAACTCTCTCTCTCTCTCTCTCTCTCTCTCTCTCTCTCTCTCTCTCTCTCTCTCTCTCTCTCTCTCTCTCTCTCTCTCTCTCTCTCTCTCTCTCTCTCTCTCTCTCTCTCTCTCTCTCTCTCTCTCTCTCTCTCCCAGACTCGTTCAGTAACACCTTCAGTCTTGCAGTTCACCAATAGCCTCGTTCCGTCCTTGTACTTATCGTGTGTTCAGTATTCAAGTAAAGGATTTAAACTTTAGAGAATGAATTATTAACCACAAGTGACCATTAAATCCTGTTACAAATGACATTCAAGCCATTAATATCATCATATGTATATTTGTGTATGAATATGATAAATGAGTATGAAAAATGTAAAAATATAATTGGAATTCCATGCAGGTGTATTAACGCAACACCTGAGAATTGGCAACATTGTTACACTAATTTACTGTATAATTGCAGTGCATTACCACAGTGACAGTCTCAAGTGGAGGTCTGAGTGGTGGTGTCCTGACTCTCATCCTTCACTCTCCGCTGATACAAGTGCATGGAGGAGCCTCTCTACACACGCAGCATCTTGCACACGCTTGCCTTTACTACGTACATGAGTGTGATTCAGTCTGACTCTGCAATGACTCTAGGTCCAATTAGGTTGATGATATCAGTCCTTTCTTTGTACTTCTTTATACTTCTTTGTACTATTTCATAGATCCGAATATTTCTTTTTTTTGTCTGGCTGGAGGCATTGAATACACTTTCTCTTTTGTTTGTTCCAGAGCTGAATAGGTAATCACTGAACTGGTCGCCAACGTTTCCTGGAAGTTACATCAGCACCATCCAATACGCCAGTGGATGGTAGTGTGACCCTTGACCTCATTTGGTGTCACTTGACCTCAACGCTGCAGGTCACTCATAATTTTTTTTTTCCCGTGACTCAACACCAAGTGATTCCCAAGGCTGTTTTATTATTACGTTTGAATCAGCATCAACTGCCTCCCTGGAACTGCACTCAAGTAGATGGGACTTACACTCTCATCTTGATCTGAATCCAATCAGTCATTATGTAGCATTTAATCCTTTACTTTCCTCATAATCATCCACTGCAAACACAGTTCCAGCTCATGCTTTGCTCTGATGAAAATTCGTACTCAATCTGATTCTGAGTGAAGTTTAGATTTTCGTCACATTACAAAACCAAGCTAAGCACAGAGTTAGTAATACAAGGATGTAGTATTACCTCTCATGCCTTATAGGTCAACAAATCTTGCTTAAGTTCAATGCACGATGACCTTCTATCACAGGCATGGAACCGAAATGCTAGTAATCTACAGCAGAGTGCGGGAGAGGCAAGAGTGATGACACTGTTCCAAGGCAGATGAGAAGTCTTCTGTCCTGTGTTCCCTGAATTGATAAGCTTCAGACTGTGCTCTCTGGAATGTATCTTGATGCGCCAAAGGAACACTTCAGACACAGTATTTTGTTTTACATTGTTTTTTCGTTTGTACTGATACCAATACCCTGATGTTTTGATTCAATATAAATATGTAGTTACACGAGAATTTGAAATATAAAATAATTCGATGATTATTATGTGCGCACACACACACACACACACACACACACACACACACACACACACACACACACACACACACACACACACACACACACACACACACACACACACACACACACACATCACACACACATTACCAGGCAGCGGCTCATCTGATTCTAGGAAGTGACATGATTAATTATTTCCAATACATTAAATAACTATCAGTGACTTTTTGAAAAACACTCAAATCCTTAAACAATAATAAAATTCCTTCCACTTAAACTGCAAAAAATTAAATTATTGAAATCGCTACAGAATTACAATGAATCTGAAAAACGAGCAACAATCGCTTACTCTAGATTGCCTCCGCTGGCCATGAACTCAGATACGTGCTGAAGAATAAAAGAAAGAGCGAGAGAGCGAGAGAGCTAGAGGGAGAAAAAAAATGTAGGATACGCCCCCCCAGCTATGAACTTGAAATGGATGCGTTGGAAGATTAGTTTTTGGAATCGTCTTACAGATCCTGCAGCTTCACCCCCACCGATAACCTTCCAGCTGCCTCCAGACACTCATGCAGGAGAAACTACACCACGGAGAAGGAGGAGGAGGAGGAGGAGGAGGAGGAAGAAGAAGAGGAGGAGGAGCCACTGATAGCATGCGTGGGTGATCTCCAGAACCAGCACAGACGCCTCCAGAAGACATTACCAGATTTCCTCAACAATATAAATAAAAAGTACTGTCATTGCAACATTTTCCTGCTGTACTTTTTCATGACGCTCGTAGGGCTTATGTTTATTTATTTATTTATTTTGTTCCTTCGTTTATTTTTTTCCATAACTGAGTAAAAAGAAGAAAGAAAAAAATATTCGATTGGTGTAGGCATTACGTATCGTTTTTTTTTCATATTTGTTCTTATTTACCTTATTTTTTCGTTTTTCTTTATTTTATTCCTTACTTCACGTCCTCAATTGTGAAGGAATAGACAAGTTATTTTAATCTAATGTCTATTGATGCGTTGTACAGTGGGTGATTATTTTTCAGTATTATTCTTACATTTACTTTTTCACCCTTCCCTTCACCCCTTCCACCCCTTCACCCTTTACACCTTCACCACCCGATCCACCCTCATTCCCATCACACATATATTCCTGAACTTTATTTAATACGCGCTGTAATCTCCACGTGCGTAAAAAAGGCGTCAATAAAATAATGGAAACGCGTAACTTTAGGTAAATTATAACATGCAATATACTGATGAAATGACAATCAAATGAGTTTCGAAAACATCACGGAATTACACATATAAATTAAACACCTTGATTGTTCTGCAGTTAACATGATGCAAGTGATCTAAATAATGAGGTACTTCATTAGCCTCATTAACAGGACTTATGCGCTATTGCAAAGTCAATTAATAAATGGTATGCGTTCATTATTGTTCTTTATTAATTTGGTTTTGAAATTTCTCTTGAGTTTTAATCGTTCCAGAAAAAGTTATAATCCAGTGGAGTTTCAATATATTCCTGTCATTCTCTCTACCTCATCTCATTTTCTATATATGAATAAATACTGCAAAAAATAAGGTGATATATATGTATAAAAGTATATACATAATGAAAATAAAAAAGAAAAGTGAGACTAGGAATGAACAGACTGAAATTGATATACAGAGAGAGAGAGAGAGAGAGAGAGAGAGAGAGAGAGAGAGAGAGAGAGAGAGAGAGAGAGAGAGAGAGAGAGAGAGAGAGAGAGAGAGAGAGAGAGAGACGTTGGTAATTCATCTTTTGTCTTTCTATCCTTCATTTATTAGTGATATTTGTGTTACAGTCACAATACACCTTTAACTCGGCCCTTCATTAAGACACACACACCTGAATACCATTGATTGGATTGGTTACACTAGCTTCATGTGGCACAGTGGAGGCCCCAATCACCCTCCACTCACCTGTATTCCACCTGTCCTCCACCTGTTCCTGATTAGTTTATATTTTTTTTATTATTTGATTTTTTTTATTTTACTCTTTTCCTCACAGTATTTAGGTAATCCAGTTGTCTTTCTATGTCTATCTCTTTTTTTCTCTCGCTCTCTCTCTCTCTCTCTCTCTCTCTCTCTCTCTCTTTTTCTCTCTCTCCCCCCGCCCCCCTGTGATGGTACTGTTGCATCATAATAGTGTTAAGGTCACAGCATTGACCTTAACAAAACCTTCCTCTCTGAAAAAGGTTGAAAAAAATAAAGGTATATAAAAAAAAAAAGGTTAGAAAAAAAGTATAAAAAATGGGAAAGAAAGGTGAAAAAAATTAATTATTCAACATTACTTAATCTAATAGTGTCCTCCTTTGTAGCACATAATATACACTAATTTCTCTAATACCCAATTATTAGTTCATCTATATCAATTATCTAACACTATTTCACCTAATTGTCCTCATTTATAACAATTTACATACAATTATCTCTTTCTCTATCAATTTGTATGACACAGAGGCAGGAGAAGCAGAGGAAAGCCTTGCGTTGCCATTGTGTTCCTTCCTGTCATTCTTACGTAAGCCTCAACAGCAGAGATCTTGTATACGTAACACTACAAGTAATAACAAAACCTTAATGGAATCTGTAGTACCTATGCTGTCGTGATTGTTCTCAAGTTACGGATCTAAATGTCTACTTATGTAACGTTTATGTTTTGTTTAATTATTCCTTATTTTCATCCTTCCTCAGCCTTTCCCTTTTTGCTCCTCCACCTCCTCCTCCTCCTCCTCCTCAGCTGATACCTTCGTTATGTACCAACACGTCTCCTGGTGTCTGTTCTTCCTGTGTAATACAATGTAATCCTCCTTCTCCTCTTTCACGTCTTCCTCATTATCAATTTCCTTCCTCCTCTTCATCCTCGTTTTTCTCCTCCTCAACCTCTTTTCTACTTTGCAACTCCTCCTTTTCTTCCTCTTCCTCTTCCTCCTCCTCCTCCTCTTCTCCTCCACAAACTTAAGCCCCATTCACGTCCCCGAGGCGCCCTTGTTCCAGCATAAATTATGGAAACTGATTACACTCACACACCGAAAGGACAGACTCACAAACCACCAAGCAGATACTAGACACAAGGCCTTCGGGAGCCCCACGTAATGGCAAAAGCATCAATACACTAATACCTTGGGAGCACCACCACCACCACCACCACCACCACCACCACCACCACCACTACCAGCCTCACTACCAGCCTCACGGATAATGACTTTACAGAGGACACACGTAACAAGTTTGTAGAGTACTGATGTAAAATGTAAAGGAAGTGAGCGGAATATCCTTAGCTTGAAATACACACACAAGATGACGTGAAATGTTGATACGAAAGACTTGAAGAGAAGGATAACAAGCATACAAAGAAGAGGTTGTGTAAAAGAGAAAAAAAGAGATAAAGTGTGTAGGAAAGTTATATAGTTAAAAGTAAAGAGAGTTTCTATACAATAGTGTCGTTACGTGTGTAAGGGAACACAAGGATAAAAAATAATAAAAAAAAAAGATAAAAGCTTGTGTGAAAATGATTAAATAAAGCGAGAAAGAGGAAATGAAAAAGATCAGCTTTAAAAAAACTATTAAGATCAAAGGAGTAAAAAATAAAAGCTTAGGAAGGAGAAAAAAATATATAAGAGTTTTTAAATTTTTTAAAAATGTTAGCGAATAACTCCTTTTTTCCTTTATCCCCTCCCTCCTTCCCTCCCTCCCTCCCTCCTTCCCTCCCTCCCTCCCTCCCTCCCTCCCTCCCTCCCTCCCTCCCTCCACTTGCGTATCGATTGACAACTTTAAATAGAATAATAAGCAAGTGAAAAAAGAGGGAAAAACAAAACATCACACATTCCTCCACTTATCCACTTCGTTTTCCCTTTTTTTCCCTCCCTTCCTCCCTCCATTACACAACCATTTCCACTTAAAGATAAACAAACAAAACAAAAATGAGAGATAAAGAAAGAAAGAAAGAAAGTGATACATTACTCATCCACTCATCCACTCATCCACTCATCTACTTATCCACTCATCTACTCATCCACTCATCTACTCATTCTCTCATCCACTCACACCTTCACACAGACGAACACGTAAAGAAGCACACTGAGGAGGGAAAAAAATCCAGGTAAGCACAGGTGAGAAATCAATACTCAAGGAGCCAAGCAGACAGAGCAGGTAACACAGGTAACACAGGTAGGACAGGTAATTCAGGTGGACAGGTGGACAGGACAGGTGGGAAGGACAGGTGGGATTACACAACCACTGACGTTACCGTATTTTCCACCTAATTGCAGGTGTGTGGAAACCTTATTTTCCTTCCCTTCCCATAGCCATCCTTCCCTACCTCCCTTTCCCTTCCATACCCGTCCTTCCCTACCTCCCTTCCCTTCCCTACCTCCCTTTCCTTAACACTCCTACCTCACCTTCCTAAATACACGCCTCCCTTACTCTTCTCTCCTTAGATCTCTCTCCCTTCCCTTCCCTTTTCTCTTCCCCTTCCCTTGTAGTTCTCTTCTTTTTCTTGCTTTATCTGCCTTGTCTATATTCCCTCCATTCGTTTCCTCGCTTCGCAATTTGTACTAATTTATCATTCCCTTTTTCCTGTTCTTTTATCTCCTGTCTCCATTTTTTATTCTCTCTTTCTCTTACATCTGGATTTATTCGTATCCTTTCTCATCTTCCTTATCTCTCTCCTCTTTCTCCTCCTCCTCTTCCTCCTTCTCCTTCTCCTCCTCCTCCTCCTCTTCCTCCAGTCATCCTTCCTCAGCCTTGTATTGCCTCCTCCATCCTACTCTTACTACTACTACCACTAATACCAATAATAATAATACTAATACAACTACTACTACCACTACTACTACTACCACTACTACTACTACTACTACTACTACTACTACTACTACTACTACTACTACTACTACTACTACTACTACTACTACTACTATTATTACTATTACTACTACGTCCTCACCTTAGCCAGGATGAGTCGGTAGCATTCCTCCTGACCCAGACAAGCGGCGAAACTCAGAGGATATTCTCCCCAGTACACGTAGCTGCAGGTGACGAGGGGAGAAAGTACTTGTAGTGAGAGAGAGAGAGAGAGAGAGAGAGAGAGAGAGAGAGAGAGAGAGAGAGAGAGAGAGAGAGAGAGAGAGAGAGAGAGAGAGAGAGAGAGAGAGAGAGAGAGATAATATATATAAATAAAGAGGGAGAGTTTATACAGTGAACAGTTTATACAAGAAGAAGAAGGAAAAACACGAGTAAATAAAAGAACATAAAAGTAATAAACAACACAGATAACAAGTGGAATGAAATATGGTGATAAAAGAAGATCATAAAATAAAATAAAATATAAACAAACAGAACAAAGAGGAATAAATGGAATGAAAATAGAATGAATGAATGAACAATAACACACAGAGAGAGAGAGAGAGAGAGAGAGAGAGAGAGAGAGAGAGAGAGAGAGAGAGAGAGAGAGAGAGAGAGAGAGAGAGAGAGAGAGAGAGATAGACTGATAAACTAACAAACAGATGAATGAACAGAGAGATGAAAGAAAAATACAAAAATGAAGTGAAGAAAAGAAAACGAAGATTAATATATACACAGGAAATGGGTTTATATTAACTTATGAACACACACACCCACACACACACACACACACCCACACTCACCCTTCAAAGTTGGTCTGGACGCAAAGGTCGACCCATTCGTGATCCAGTGAGTCGGCCCTTGAGGCTTTCTGATCCTCGGCGCACATAAAGTTTCCGAGACACCGTTCATGGTAGTTGGATCCGTTGTCAAGCAGGAACTTTACCATTGAAGGATCCTCGTTCACTATGGCAATGTGAAGCACGTTTTCCCCTGCGTGGTGGAGAAGGAAGGAAGGAAGGAAGGGAAGGAAGGAGTGGTGAAGAAGGATGGGGTGGTAAGGGAGAGAGGGAAGGAAGGTCGTGGCGTCAGAGAGGGAGGAAAAGAGTGAAAGGTAGGGAAGTAAGGAAGGAAGAAGGCAGAGATGGAATAGGTGAAGGAAAAAGGAGAACAAAAGGAGATGTAAATTCAGTTTGATACCTGAGAACTCTCCAACCTGATTCTCTCTTTCTATCTCTTTCTTCTTTCTCTCTCTCTTTCTCATAAATATTCTTTCCTTTACATTTATATCTCATGTATCACTCTTCTTCTTCCTCTCCTCCTCCTCCTCTTACTCATCTTCCTCGTCCTCTTCCGTCTCCTCGGTTTGGCTTCAGGAATCACTTGGAATCTTCAATTTTACCTGAATCACTGTAAATAAACCTTCCCTGACAGCAGGAGACTTACCCTGACACCCCAAAGCCTCCTGGACTCCTGCTGATCCTCTGTTCAAGCCACATAGACCTTAAACTCCCTAAATAATGTCCAACTTGACCACCACCACCACGACCCTACTCCTTCTCCTCCTCCTCTTCCTCCTCCTCCTGCTGCTCCTTCTATATCCGTTCCTCACTTCCTAATCCTGTCTTCTCTCTCTCTCTCTCTCTCTCTCTCTCTCTCTCTCTCTCTCTCTCTCTCTCTCTCTCTCTCTCTCTCTCTCTCTCTCTCTCTCTCTCTCTCTCTCTCTCTCTCTCTCTCTCTCTCTCTCTCTCTCTCTCTCTCTCTCTCTCTCTCTTCGTAGTGAAGTTGAAATTCCCGTCATTATTTACATTCCTTCTCCTTATTTTTTCCTCTTTCAACTCTATTCCCCTCGTCCTCGGCCTCTCCTCAGATTCCTGACCTCCATAACATCTTAGCTCTCTCTCTCTCTCTCTCTCTCTCTCTCTCTCTCTCTCTCTCTCTCTCTCTCTCTCTCTCTCTCTCTCTCTCTCTCTCTCTCTCTCTCTCTCTCTCTCTCTCTCTCTCTCTCCAACCATTCTAAGTGTGCTATTTTCCTATTCTTCTCGTTTTCTCTGTTCATTTCTTTCATTTCTTTAATATTCTCTCTTTCTGTTATTAATTGGTTTATTTTTTCATGTTTTTAATCCTGCTTCCCTCTCTTCTCCTGCTGTATGGCCTCTCATTCTTTCTCCTCCCTCCTCTCGTTTTCCTGCTGCATCCTCCGCATAAATTCTCTCACTCACGCAATTATTCTTTCCTTTCCCCTTGTTTCCAATGTATCTCCTTTTATTACCCTTGTCTCCTCTTTTCACCTATTCTTTTCCCATCACCTCCGATTTTTCATCTCCCTTAACTATTTTATCTATTTTATCTACATCTATATGCTACCTTACCTCAACCTCACCTACCTTACCTTAGCCTAACCTTACCTACCTTACCTTACCTTAACTCAGCCTTACCTAGCTTACCTTAACCTTACCTATCTTACCTTAATTAACTTTACCTACCTTAATTACCCCTCACCTACCGTAGTACTCATCACACAAGTAGATATCGTTGATGAGGTTCGGGAAGTGTCTGATGAGCCTCTTAGCCAAGTCGTTGTGGACAGAAGTAGCGTTGAGGACACACAGATGCAACACACTTTCTCCCACTGCTCCTACGTCCTTCAGATTCCAACACACGTAGCGGTAGGAGACCCCGTCCGTGGCTTTGGATTAGAGGTGTAGAGTAAGTGAAAGTGGTAGAGAGAGAGAAAGAGAGAGAGGGAGAGAGAGAGTTTGAGGGAGAGGGAGGGAGATGAGAGTGGTGTATGTGGCAAGTAGAAGAGAGAGAGAGAGAGAGAGAGAGAGAGAGAGAGAGAGAGAGAGAGAGAGAGAGATTTAATAATAATGCTGGAACGAGAAAGTATGAGTAAATATGAATTGAATGTGACCTGAAATACGACTGAATGAATGAAACTTAAAAAGAGAATACAAACACGAGATATGAAAGTAATAAATAGAAAGTCATATAAATATTAATACAAAAATATATAAAAATAAACATGGTAGGCAGGTTATTCATTTAGTTTTCCTACTTCCTCTTCTCTCCACTTCTCTCTCCCTTCATATTTTTCCTTCTCTCTTTCCTCCTTCACATGACCTTCACCTCGTTGTTATTTAAAGGAAAAATTTGATATTATAATAACCAACATTACTCCAATGATACACGATCCTCTTTCTCCTCCTTCTCCTCCTCCTAAGGATGCGAGGGGATTTAATTGAAATGTTCAAGATAATCAAAGGATTCGATAATATCAATACAGAAGATTACATTACTTTTGATCGATCAAATATAACAAGAAGACGTCATTCTTTTAAGATTACTGGTAAAAGATTCACATCAAACGAAGCCAAGCACTTCTTTTTCAATCGGATCGTTAACGTTTGGAACTCCCTGCCCGCCAATGTCGTCGACAGTAAAACAATTACTACTTTCAAAAATAGACTTGACAAATATTTAGAAGCCAATCCACAACTAAAATACTATCCGTTAACGTAGCAAACTTTGAGTAAGTTCATCCTGATGTCCCTAACTTACGAAATGTCGATTCAAAAGACGTCGCTAGTGGCCTGACATCGCTTGCCAGGAAGTAGTGGTAGCAGTAGTGGTAGTGACAGTATGGTCTTGGTTGGCCTTCCTTTCCCTGCCAGCCATGGCTGGGGAGAGAAGCCTTCACCCTTACTATCCTGTATCCTTCACTCTAGAGTAGATAGTGTAGTCTCACAAACAGCCTCGTAAGGGCCAGCAGGCCTGTTGTTGTTTGTTCTTCCTATGTGTTCCTATGTGTTCTCCTCCTCCTCCTTCTCCTCCTCCTCCTCCTCCTCCTCCTCCTCCTCCTCCTCCTCCTCCTCCTCCTCCTCCTCCTCCTCCTTCTTTTCCATTTATTTTCTTATCTTCATCTCACGCAACGAGAATGATAAAAACATGAAAATAACTGATGATAAAAAGATAAAATATATGTTTTTACTTGCACTTTGCCTGAGGAGAGAGAGAGAGAGAGAGAGAGAGAGAGAGGAGAGAGAGAGAGAGAGAGAGAGAGAGAGAGAAGAGAGAGAGAGAGAGAGAGAGAGAGAGAGAGAGAGAGAGAGAGAGAGAGACCCACAACTCCACCATTTATGTCTTCTTTTATTTTTTTTTTCTATATATAAAAATAATGTCTGACCAGCTACTGAAACTAATACATTTAATTAAAAAAGATGAAGAAAAAAAATTGTCGCTCATTCAGTGCTATAGTCAACTTATTTTTTCCTTTTTTTTTAGCCAAACAAATTACACCAATTGCCAAGTTCACAGATAAAACGAGGATGAAAC
>JAPQNM010000049.1:8747286-8752286 GCA_029783475.1 Metacarcinus magister
CTCTCTCTCTCTCTCTCTCTCTCACATACACACACACACACACACACACACACACACACACACACACACACACACACACACACACACACACACACACACACACACACACACACATATACGCACTAGAAGAGAGAGAGAGAGAGAGAGAGAGAGAGAGAGAGAGAGAGAGAGAGAGAGAGAGAGAGAGAGAGAGAGAGAGAGAGAGAGAGAGCCCTTCACCTGTCATACACAGCCTGCCTAATCTAAAATAATTTATATAATAGGAATTCTCTCTCTCTCTCTCTCTCTCTCTCTCTCTCTCTCTCTCTCTCTCTCTCTCTCTCTCTCTCTCTCTCTCTCTCTCTCTCTCTCTCTCTCTTTTAGTGTGTGTGTGTGTGTGTGTGTGTGTGTGTGTGTGTGTGTGTGTGTGTGTGTGTGTGTGTGTGTGTGTGTGTGTGTGTGTGTGTGTGTGTGTGTGTGTGTGTGTGTGTGTGTGTGAGTAAAAGCAAGAAAGAACAAATAGAAAAAAGAAAGATGTACAGAAAGTTAAAAATAAGATGAGGTCAATCAAGATACAAAAACAAAACATAAATGAAATAGTTATATAAGAAACTTGACACCAAAAATTCATAATGTTAATGTTCGACTAAAACAAAAAATAAATAAAAAGGCTAAAGGTAAATAGCCGTAAAAAAAAAAAAGATAATAAATTGTTGTAGTGGATGAAAAAGCTCCATTGCTATCCTGAACATCCATTTTCACGCTACGCCTGTGTGTGTGTGTGTGTGTGTGTGTGTGTGTGTGTGTGTGTGTGTGTGTGTGTGTGTGTGTGTGTGTGTGTGTGTGTGTGTGTGTGTGTGTGTTTCATTTTCTATCACATAATAAAAACGCAGCATATGGTCACAGTTCTTCTTTAATCGTAACTATCTTATATTCTTTTTCTTCTTCTCTCTTTCCTTCATCACCATCAGTGGAAATACTGATGCAAACGTTTTTTTATCAATTTTTCTTTATTCTTTATTCATTGTTCATTATTTTTTATTCTTCATTCTTTATTCACCAGGAAATGAAGCGTCAGCAGGAGCACGGCGTTCAGCGATACTTGGCGAAACGAGGCAACAAGGAACATTCCTTTGAAGATGCGAGTGAACTTGACTACACATCAGTAGCAGCTGGTGCTGCCTCTTCCTCCTAGTCCTCGTCTTCCTCGTATTCCTCCTCCTCCTCTTCCTCCTCCTCCTATTCCTCCTCCTCTCTACCAGCACAAATAGTTAACAGTAACACGATATAATCGTTTAAGAAGAAACTTGATAAGTACTTAGCATCCGTTCACGAAATCGAGTATTTCATTCCTGCGTAAATTTTATTTTTGTGGTAGCAATGACCGTAGATTACACCTGTTTTCTCACTTTCCTATACAAATTCCATGATAGTTTGTCTATGCTACATGATATCGCTTCCTCTTCCAGCCAGCTTCGGCTGGAGGGAGGGGTGGGTG
Organism: Metacarcinus magister; assembly: GCA_029783475.1. Classification (NCBI taxonomy): domain Eukaryota; kingdom Metazoa; phylum Arthropoda; class Malacostraca; order Decapoda; family Cancridae; genus Metacarcinus; species Metacarcinus magister. Next base: position 8,748,764 of record JAPQNM010000049.1, read on the forward strand.
GGGAGGAGCCTTCCACTTTGCTGTCCTTTTATCTCTATCAAATAGATATTATAATAGTAGTGTAGCCACACGAACAACCTCGTTAGGTCCAGTAGTAATGTTGCTGTCTGTTCTTCCTTTGTACTCCTTTTTACTTCTGTAAGTTTTTTTTTCTTCTTTTTTTTCACATCATATACCTTTGGGGCCAATAGGACTTGATGGAAGCTTTTTTGATCGTCGGCTTCCGTCCGTTAGTGGCTTCAGGTTTACATTTTTTATTGTGATGCCTCGAATTTTTCACGTTTTCTCTGGGGATGAGTGCGAGAGGCTAATTGCTGCACTGCCACAAATACATATAACTTTGCAAGTCCTTTTTGAGGACAGTGTATGGCAGCAATTTTGGGTAATCATTGGCCACTCGGCGGTAATACCAGCGGATATCGGGGAATCGAACCCAGGATCTTAGGTTCACATGCCCGAATACTAGCCACTCTAATACTGCCTAAGTGTACCAACAAAGCCTTACACAGGCATAAATACCACTTCAACACACACACACACACACACACACACACACACACACACACACACACACACACACACACACACACACACACACACACACACACACACACACACACACACACACACACACACACACACACACACACACACACACACACACACACACACACACACACACACACATCCCCTCGGTGAATCTTTAGCCTAAAGTTTTCGTGGCTTCAGCGAAGTTATCTGCATTTTCCCTTCTTTTCGTAAGCTTATTAAAGTCAATTTTAGACAAGGATAATAAAGAGATAGAATAGACAGAGGTGAGGACAGGTGTTTGGTCTATAGAAAGTCTCATCAGGTGGGCCAGCAAGACTCAGGTGTAATGTAAGGTCAGCCAAACACCACCTTTATCTGCTTTAGTTTTATTCTCCTTTATTTTCCCTTTTATCTTCATTCCCTTTTTATAACCACTTTCCGGAATCGTCATGTCGTATATTTTTTTAATGAAGTGTTTTTTTTTCCCCTTTACTTTCTTATTCCCAAAGTTATAAATTATATACGGTACTTTATTTTTCAGCTTAACTTTTTCGACCTTCTGCGTTAACCCAATCTGCTTTAATATGAAGAAAAAAAAAGTGTGATCTATACTTAATTAGAGTGACACCCAAACGATATTTCATTTCATCTATTATGTAAGCTATGTTACTTTACCATTTTCTATTTTTCTCTCTCTCTCTCTCTCTCTCTCTCTCTCTCTCTCTCTCTCTCTCTCTCTCTCTCTCTCTCTCTCTCTCTCTCTCTCTCTCTCTCTCTCTCTCTCTCTCTCTCTCTCTCTCTCTCTCTCTCTCTCTCTCTCTCTCTCTCTCTCTCTCTCTTCTCTATTTATCTGTAACATATACCTGATTCCTTCCTTCCATGTGTATCAAATCACACATACACACTCCACGCCTACATAACAAATACGCACACAGCCAAACACCCACAGAATTACGTACACAGGATGTTCACAAGCCTGCCTCACAAATACACACGGAGCCAGATGTAGACAATTCATGTATACATAGGAAAAAGGTTAAGTACGAGATGTGTGTGTGTGTGTGTGTGTGTGTGTGTGTGTGTGTGTGTGGAAGGCAGCTGCGTAGAGCCTCACATGTGTATACTTATTGAAATACTGACTAGGAGCACCGAGGATACACCCACAATACACACACACACACACACACACACACACACACACACACACACACACACACACACACACACACACACACAACAGGATATTAATGAGACAACATTGCGTCCCCTTGACAATTGCTGTTGAAACACTCACGTTCAGGCAAGGAAATACAATAATACAATGACACGCTTCTAGACACGACAATGCAGAAACAGGCGGAGGAAGGCGTATGAACAACACTATTACACCATCCTGAGTCATATAAACTGAGAACCTTATGTTGAAAAAGCTAAATGAATACTGACTGCTATGTAGAAGAGATAAATAGATAATGTGAGGGAGATAATTAGTTTTCGTGACAAATCAACACATCGGAACACAACCAACACCTTAATCCTTCACTAATTACCATCACAATCCACCTGTCTTAATTGTCTTAATTGTACTATGAACGACAAGACGGTAAACGCATTCGGTGACTCCCAATACAAACAAGCCCGAGGTGACCCTGACAAGGAACACCGCCACAAACACCGCCACAAACACCGCCACATCAGGTCACGATTGAGGTCCTCGGGGCACAAACAAGGTCAGTCTAGCACATATAAGGTCAGTGTGACGCAAACAGGGAGTCGTTCAGGGGGGATGAAGACAAGACCTCATTAACATTGACGTTCTCTTGTTTACCTCTGAGATACAATTAGTTCCCTATTGTTGTGTTGTGAGGAAGGACTGCTTTTATGTGGGGGGAAGGGTGGAGTGCGGGGGGGGGGAAGGGTGAAGGGTGAAGGGAGGAGGAGAAGATGGTTGTTGGGTGTAGTGATTGGGGGAAGGGTCAAAGGAGGAGGGAGGAGCATCATCAGGAGATGTATTCATAAAGGAAGGGAAGCAGGGCTTAGGGTGTAAGAAAGGAGAATAAAGAAGGAAAAAACATGTGAAGAGAGGAGGAGAGGAGTATCAGAAAGAGGAAAATTGCTAAGTGTAACAACCAAGAGTAAGGAAAGGAGGAGGACAGAAAAGAGGTACAGATAAGTGATAATGGTTGTATGAGTAGATGCAAAATGGTAAAGGAGCAGAGGAGTGAGGCAAAGTGAGGCAGAGTGAGGCAGAGTGAGGCAGAGTGAGACTGGTGTGCTGGTAAAGAAGCATGAAATAGGCGTACAGGCAAGGGGCGTGGGAGGAGGCGTGGGCGTGAGGGTTTGATTAAAGAATGTGAAGTAAGGGCGTGGGTGACGTAGATGGATGGGACGGGATGGCTTCAGAAGGGCTTTGGGGAAGGCCTCTGGGAAGAGAAAGGGAAGAGTAGAGGAGAGTGGAAGATGCCCACAAGGAAGGGAGGGCGAAGAGGCGAGTGGAGGCAGAGGTGGAGATGATGAGGAGATAGAAATATGCGAAGGGTACAAAGAAGGAGAAAAGGAGATGATAGAAGTGGAGGAAGAATAGATACGAGGAGTTAGCAAGATGTATGGAGACAAAAAAGTGGATGAAATAGAGTTGACTTGGTGGAGAAAAAGTCCTTTAAGTCAAGTCTATGATGCAAGGTGGAAGGAAACTAACACGTAAAGGGAAGAAGAAAAAAAACTTTCGTTGTGGTTCGCTCCACCTCCTAATCCACTCACTTCCACAGACAGATAACACAGGACAAGCAGGAAAATGTGGAGCTTGACATCTGCTTTGAAGGAAAACACGACATATGATAAGAGAGAAAGAAAGCAAGAAAGTAAAACAGAAAGAAGAGAAAGAAAGTCAAACAAACAATACTCCATCAGTTTGGGCAGCCTCCCTTTCAGCCGCACACCACAAACACGCTTCCTCACACACCACACACTGTTATCACCTTTGCAGACAGAC
>JAPQNM010000049.1:8762286-8772286 GCA_029783475.1 Metacarcinus magister
TTAGAATAAAATAAGTTTGTAAACATTAAATCCTGAAAAAAGAATATGCATAAAAACTTAACGAAAAACACGAAATTTAACACAATTACAATATTTCGTAACAAATAAATTCAGAATATCATAATAAAAATCACATTCAAATCTCCCTTCTTCTCTTCCTCCCTCCCTCTCTCCGTTACTTGTGCTTCTCCCTACCTTCAGTCCCCTTCCTTCCTTCCTTCCTTCCTTCCCCTATACCCCCGTTATTTGTACTCCTACCTACCTCCTCTGCCATGAATCCCTTCTTCCCACCACCCCACCTCCCCACCTCCCCTCCTCCCCTCCTCCCCTCCTCCCTCCTTTACCCTGGCTTGTTCGTAGAAACCTTGATGGCATGTTGTGGGAAATGTCGCCGTGAGCCTCCCAATGAACACCCTAATACGAAACCTAATAACATCGCTTACAGACGCTGAAAGTCCGTGCCGCTGCAGTACTACACGCCCACGCAACCCTATATAGCTCCAGAAATGTCTCCTGAACTCTCCTTCCCGCCACTCAGCCTCTAACGCACTCCTTCTCATCTAATACACTCACGCCATCAACTTTAATTAATTACAGGTTAATATAATATGTGTTCATAACTTATCTTAAAGAGTTGTAAAATGGTTTCGTAAATTACTTAATGTGAGGAACACGTGAATACTCTAAACTTTAAAAAAAATCTTAATATAGCCGTCAAGCAGCATAACTTAATATGTAAATAATTAATACCATCAAAACTCAGGTGGTCTCTCCTCATAAGTGAAAATTAAAGAAGCCAGCCAGACAACCTCCCGCGCGTTACTAGGGAAACACACAACTTAGCCATAAGTATTATTCAGGGTCAGACTCTCCCGGGACACTCATGCTAGGAGGGGAGGCAGGGGAAGGGGGGGAAGGGGTGGATGCGACTGTGAATACTCCGAGCCAGACACTTGACATATGCAAAGTGAAGTTAGGTTCGGTTAGGTTAGTTTAAGTTAAGTTAGGTTAGTTTAAGTTGTCACGACCCAACACTCAATATTTGCTGGGGGTGTAGTGCTGCCTTACTTTACACACACACACACACACACACACACACACACACACACACACACACACACACACACACACACACACCACACACACACACACACACACACACACACACACACACACACACCACACACACACACACACACACCACACACACACACACACACACACACACACACACACACACACACACACACACACACACACACACACACACACACACACACACACCACACACACACACACACACACACACACACACACACACACACACACACACACACACACACACACACACACACACACACACACACACACACACACACACACACACACACACACACACACCACACACACACACACACACACACACACACACACACACACACACACACACACACACACACACACACACACACACCACACACACACACACACACACACACACACACACACACACACACACACACACACACACACACACACACACACACACACACACACACACACACACACACACACACACACACACACACACACACACACACACACACACACACACACACACACACACACACACACACACACACACACACACACACACACACACACACACACACACACACACACACACACACACACACACACACACACACACACACACACACCACACACACACACACACACACACACACACACACACACACACACACACACACACACACACACACACACACACACACACACACACACACACACACACACACACACACACACACCACACACACACACACACACACACACACACACACACACACACACACACACACACACACACACACACACACACACCACACACACACACACACACACACACACACACACACACACACACACACACACACACACACACACACACACACACCACACACACACACACACACACACACACACACACACACACACACACACACACACACACACACACACACACACACACACACACACACACACACACACACACACACACACACACACACACACACACACACACACACACACCACACACACACACACACACACACACACACACACACACACACACACACACACACACACACACACACACACACACACACACACACACACACACACACACACACACACACACACACACACACACACACACACACACACACACACAGGTAAGGTATACACACGCATAAAGAAAACATATCAATTACGTTTCCTCATTGTGAATATATTTAGAATTTCATAAATACTTTAATAAATGGAGGATGGAAGGAAATGAGGGAAGGAAGGATAAAGAGAGATAAATGAAACTGGAGGAGTTAGAGGGTGGATTAGGGTGGAGGAGAAAGTAGGAGAAGCAAATTAAAAAGCTTTTGTTGAATTACGAATGAAAAGAACTTGTACTATATAGGAACTTAGATGTTTTTTTATGTGTGTGTGTGTGTGTGTGTGTGTGTGTGTGTGTGTGTGTGTGTGTGTGTGTGTGTGTGTGTGTGTGTGTGTGTGTGTGTGTGTGTGTGTGTGTGTGTGTACGTGCACATAACCTCCTATGTATGTTAATAACAAGCAGGTCGAAGCTTCTCTGATGAAAAATACAAAATATAAATGCCATGATAAAAATAGTTAATGTGAAAACTATTTAAAAATCACCAGAACCGCACGCTTTCCAGCCTTCATTTGTTTTGTCGCCTGGTGTTTATTTTGAGAGAGAGGAAGTTAGTAAATTTAATCTCTCTCTCTCTCTCTCTCTCTCTCTCTCTCTCTCTCTCTCTCTCTCTCTCTCTCTCTCTCTCTCTCTCTCTCTCTCTCTCTCTCTCTCTCTCTCTCTCTCTCTCTCTCTCTCTCTCTCTCTCTCTCTCTCTCTCATTGGACGAGTGGCTACCATTGTAAGTGTATGCATAACCTGTATTATATCATGTATGGCCAATAAATATATCAATATCAATCTCTCTCTCTCTCTCTCTCTCTCTCTCTCTCTCTCTCTCTCTCTCTCTCTCTCTCTCTCTCTCTCTCTCTCTCTCTCTCTCTCTCTCTCTCTCTCTCTCTCTCTCTCTCTCTCTCTCGTTGAGCAGCCCCACAGAAGCTTTGAATGACAAGGTAAAATGAGGAAAAAGAAAAAATTAAATAAAAAGGGTAAGAGGCAGGATTAAGGAAAAATTAAAATTACGGTCATTGTGAGAATGTATATGATGTTTAATTAGTTATTTTTCCCTTTCACACACACACACACACACACACACACACACACACACACACACACACACACACACGTACAATTACATCCCATCCTCCTCCGCGTCCTCTTCTCTCAGCCATGCGACATCTAGCGGCAGTAAAAACAACGATCACACACCATCACCAGTCTCTCAAAAACGTCACAAAATAGCAGTCTTACTTAACGTAGTCGAATGTGTAAACTTAATGATGTGACGATGATTTAGAGGTAAAGGTTAGCATTGACGAGGGAAAAACACTGTGGATCAACTATATAGACGCCTTGGACTGACAAAAGTGAGGGATTTGCCAAACACACATTACCAGCAACACAGGTAATATATCCAAACAGGTGAATGTGTTGGTGGTGATGACGAGTGTGTGGTGTTGAGAGAGTCACACTACGTAAAGGTGATGAGAGTATAAAGACTGGTTCAGTAACATTTAACATTCAAAGGAAAATTATATGAAATACAGCAGGAGTTCCAATGAAAAATAGGAAATTAAAGTAGGTGTTAGCGGAAACGGGAAAGATTATAACTTGCAAAGACTTAACTGAAAAAAGAATGGAATGAAATGTATGCTTGAGGATATTGTTGTTTTAATGGAGAGGAGGAAATTTAAAGTGACAGGAGGATAATAGAGAAATAAAAAAAATATGACTAGAGAAAACTTGAACATGAACGTAAGAATATATTGTAACATTATAGAAGCAAAGGAAGAGAAAACCAAGTGACGGTGTAAAGAGACGAGAGGATCACGAAATATAAACCAAGTGATAATGTGAGAAAATTTTAGTATTTATAGGAAGAGAAAAAAAACGGAAAAATTGATAGTAAAAACAAATGAAGCTGCGATTTTAAGCTTGAGTTCATTTTGAGAGAAGGAAACAATAGAACAACAAGTTACATGAAAAAACAAAAATCATTAGAAAAAAATATATATAAATTACATTGGCACTACAACAATACTCATCATCATTATTTTGAAAGTCTCCATAATTCTTGCATATATCAGCCTTCTACAGTACACCTAATGCCCCTTCCAGCACACATCCAGCACACATCCAGCTTATCATACTCATCTGTATCTACTTTAGTCTGCCAGCATCATCCCTTCAACTCCCTTGGGTTCGCTAGTATACAGCCTGACACTCCTTATACAGATTACAAGTAAGTGCCCCTTGGATCTAAGACAATCCCTTAAGTGTCAATAAAACCAACGATGCCCTGAACTTTCTCCATCCACTTCTATATTTTGTCACTACCTCTCCACCTTCAAAGGACTTCCCATTTAGGTCACTCTATTCTCGTCTATCTCTCCACGCCTCCACTTCTACATGTTGCATATTCAAACATTCCAATAGTCTGCAACCTACCTCTGATCCTTTCACATCTCCTGTCCACCCACATAAACACGTACTAAGACCCAGACTATTTCAGCAGATCACACATGGAAATGACCTTCAGCTATCACAGTGTCACCACCTTCGTGTTCAGTCCTGACCTTGGTTTTATGCACATTTATTACCCTCAGGCTCTTGGATTCATTATCTCTCTCTCTCTCTCTCTCTCTCTCTCTCTCTCTCTCTCTCTCTCTCTCTCTCTCTCTCTCTCTCTCTCTCTCTCTCTCTCTCTCTCTCTCTCTCTCTCTCTCTCTCTCTCTCTCTCTCTCTCTCTCTCTCTCTCTCTCTTATCCTGAAGCAATAAGAAGATGAAGCAACAGGAAATTAAAGGAATTGAAGCTGCCTTGCAGAGATGTTGAGTTTATCTGAATAACATGACTCAGAATAACTAACACTAATGACCACTCGAATAGATGACAAGGGAGAGATAAAGAGAGGAATTCAGAGCCATTTCGAGGTAACCAAGTACACCACAAAGCAGCAGCAGCAGCAGGTTTAGATCCATCAGTATTAGGGGCTTGGCGTCAAAAGTTATAAGTGACAAAGGATAAGCTGAAAGGAAGGATAAGGAGGAAGCGGAAGGACATTTTGGGTTATGGATAGAAGACACACAATGAATAACATGCAAGCTTGTCTGCAAGATGCTGGAAAAGAGATAAAAAGAGAGATAAAGAGAGAGAGAGAGAGAGAGAGAGAGAGAGAGAGAGAGAGAGAGAGAGAGAGAGAGAGAGAGAGAGAGAGAGAGAGAGAGAGAGAGAAGGGGAGGGGATGGAAATTTATGTTAATAGCACACCACATCGACATGGTTACAAAACACCTTGAAGAAGTAGAACGCAGGTTGATACAAACTATAACAACACTGCACCAACACCAGAACACCAGAACACCATAACGCCAGAACACCGACAGAACACCGACAGAACACCGACAGAACATGGGCAGCACATACACCACTACCACTATTTAAATAATATATAAATCACTGACGCCTTCAATAATTTTCCGACACATTATACAAAACAACATGAAATTGATTAATAGATAAATATAAAATGAAAATAGAAAAGTAAAAACAATATAATGAAATATATAAACTCATCCACTAAAATAATAATAATAATAATAATAATAATAATAATAATAATAATAATAATAATAATAATAATAATAATAATAATAATGATAATAATAATGATAATAATAATGTTACCCTTTATCTTGTACCTGCTTGTCATCTTCAATAATCAACACAACACAACACAACACAACACAACACAACACAACACAACACAACACAACACCCAACACCACCACCTCAATGACACCACACATCACACAACCTACATACATTCTCTTTACATAAACATCTGAACTGAGGGACAAAAAAAATAAAAAATATAAATAAATAAATAACTTCCCTTGCCCTTACATTTCCCCTTTGACTCACTCACACTTTGACCTTTGAGTACCTACCACCACCCCCCCTAACCACCCCCAAGCCATACATACATACATACATACATACATACATACATACATACATAGGGGATCTTCATGAGTTACTCCTCGCTTTAATTTCCTACACACTTGAAGACGGGACAGTATTTCCTAGGATGGTAAGTTGAGGGGCTGAGAATCTTAGCTGCAATAATGGTCGGAAGGAGAGACATCCTGTGACGTACGACTTGTCTGCAGCCTGAGGGGAGGAGAGGAAGGGAAGGGACGCCGCCCCCTGTCCCCCCTCCCCCCCTCCCCCTCTTCCACCCGGATACAGAATAAACCGGTGATGTAATTATGTGTTTGAATGTAATCTTGCTTCCCTTCCTTCATTGGAGAAGTGTTGAGTAGGGAAGTGTGGGTGAGGAGGAGGAGGAGGAAGAGGAGGAGGAGGAGGAGGAGGAGGAGGAGGAGGAGGAGGAGGAAGAGGAGGAGGAGGAGAAGGAGGAGGAGGAAGAAGAAGAGGAGGAGGAGCACAAGAACAAGTAGAGTTACACAACAAAAACAAGAACAATATCACGAACTAACGAAACAACAACAACAACTACAATGCCGATACTACTTCCATTTCCTCCCCTTCCTCCTCCTCCTCCCCTTCCTCCTCCTCCTCCTCCTCCTCCTCCTCCTCCTCCTCCTCTTCCTCCTCCTCCTCCCTGTTTCGTCATCTCGCAAGAGGCTTCCAGTCCCTATAATCCACCCACAATCCACTTTCGGGAGCTATAGAACAACATTTCCAGGCCCTCTCTTCCCTTCCCCTTCTCCTTCCCCTTCCCCTTCCCCCTCCCCTTCCCCTTCCCTTACCCTTCCCCTTCCCCTTCTCCTTCCCCTTCCTACAGCTTCCCCTCCTCCTTCCTCGTCCTTATCCCCCCAATTCTCTCAGCGGCAGGACAGGAGAGTGAGAGGGGAAAGAGGGGAGAGACAGAAGGAGGGACGGTCTTCTTTCGCCTTCATCCTCAGCTCTGTCTGTTCGAGGGAAAAATTAGGTGCTAGGTATTAGCTGGACTTGGTGTTCAGGAGGAGGAAGAGGAGGAGGAGGAGGAGGAGGAGGAGGAGGAGGAGGAGGAGGAGGAGGAGGAGGAGGAGGCACATTTAACACTAACAGAGAGGCTTATGGCACCACATCCCTTACAGGAAACTCGATGAAAGATAGATAAATAGATAGATAGAGAGAGAGAGAGAGAGAGAGAGAGAGAGAGAGAGAGAGAGAGAGAGAGAGAGAGAGAGAGAGAGAGAGAGAGAGAGAGAGAGAGAGATAAAAACATATAAATCGGTGGTTAATATGAATAAACGGCCACTTTTATCCGTTTTTCCCTAAGTCTCGTAAAGCCACAAGTTAAAAAGATGGAGGGATTGATGAAGGATTAACGCCTGGGATTTTAGCTTCATAGTCTGCACGTCCTGCCCTCGATGCCTCCCTGGCAACTAGGCGGCGGCGAGGCTGTCTGTCTGACTGTATGCACTTGACGACGAGGACACCTGACACGGGGAACAAGGTAAGAATTGACGAACATGTTTTTTTTCTTTTTTATCCTTAACCTGTGGCGCTGGTAGGCTTAATGGAGGCCTTAGAATATTTGGATGGTCGGCCTCCGCCCATTAGTAGCGCAGGTTAGATTTTTTAAAGTGACGCTCCGTCTCTTGCATATAACTTTGCAGTCCCGTCGAGGATAGTGTTGATGGCAGCATGTGGGTGTTCTTTGGCCACTCGGAGGTAAGAAAAGTGACCAGCGGGTACAGGGACTCGAACTCGGGACTCTGAGCTGGTATGCCCGACCGCTAGCCACTAGGCCACCGCCTCCCCTACTATTTGCCGTTGTGCTCATCTCCGTCTTCATGGATTCTTGACCCTAAGGTATAAGGCTAAATGTGGCATATGGTCAACACATCAGACCATATTCTTGTATAACTAAGTATCCAAGAATTGAATAACCCATAAAAGGCGAGAACAGTTTAATGGGTGTAAGATAGCAGTCGTGTATCCCAGCCAGGGTTCGAACCAAGGCCTGGGAATTCATGAACCAGTGAACCAGAGAGGCACAACACGTACTTTTAAAGCCACTTACGGATAGAGCCAACAACAAGTTACTAGCATATCAACAATTTTCCAGGTGATTACAAGTACAGTCGTTATCAGTGAATGGCTTTCCGTTCTAATATAATAACTCAAAAATACTTGCACGTAGTAATAAGTATCAATAACATTCACTGTTGATAATATGTGTAAGCTAACCATGTATGTATGTATGTATGTATGTATGTATGTATGTATGTATGTATGTATGTATACTACGCTGCAGGTACTCCCTCCATTAATCAAAAACATGACAGTCGGGGAGAGACCAACACGAAGCCTCAAGTGGAGCGGCGTGGCACCAGGTGGCGTTCCCTTCGTGGCCAGGCCAGGCCAGGCCAGGCCAGGCCAGGCCAGGCCAGGCCAGGCCAGGCCAGGCCAGGCCAGGCCAGGCCAGGCCAGGCCAGGCCAGGCCAGGCCAGGCCAGGCCAGGCCAGGCCAGGCCAGGCCAGGCCAGGCCAGGCCAGGCCAGGCCAGGCCAGGCCAGGCCAGGCCAGGCCAGGCCAGGCCAGGCCAGGCCAGGCCAGGCCAGGCCAGGCCAGGCCAGGCCAGGCCAGGCCAGGCCAGGCCAGGCCAGGCCAGGCCAGGCCAGGCCAGGCCAGGCCAGGCCAGGCCAGGCCAGGCCAGGCCAGGCCAGGCCAGGCCAGGCCAGGCCAGGCCAGGCCAGGCCAGGCCAGGCCAGGCCAGGCCAGGCCAGGCCAGGCCAGGCCAGGCCAGGCCAGGCCAGGCCAGGCCAGGCCAGGCCAGGCCAGGCCAGGCCAGGCCAGGCCAGGCCAGGCCAGGCCAGGCCAGGCCAGGCCAGGCCAGGCCAGGCCAGGCCAGGCCAGGCCAGGCCAGGCCAGGCCAGGCCAGGCCAGGCCAGGCCAGGCCAGGCCAGGCCAGGCCAGGCCAGGCCAGGCCAGGCCAGGCCAGGCCAGGCCAGGCCAGGCCAGGCCAGGCCAGGCCAGGCCAGGCCAGGCCAGGCCAGGCCAGGCCAGGCCAGGCCAGGCCAGGCCAGGCCAGGCCAGGCCAGGCCAGGCCAGGCCAGGCCAGGCCAGGCCAGGCCAGGCCAGGCCAGGCCAGGCCAGGCCAGGCCAGGCCAGGCCAGGCCAGGCCAGGCCAGGCCAGGCCAGGCCAGGCCAGGCCAGGCCAGGCCAGGCCAGGCCAGGCCAGGCCAGGCCAGGCCAGGCCAGGCCAGGCCAGGCCAGGCCAGGCCAGGCCAGGCCAGGCCAGGCCAGGCCAGGCCAGGCCAGGCCAGGCCAGGCCAGGCCAGGCCAGGCCAGGCCAGGCCAGGCCAGGCCAGGCCAGGCCAGGCCAGGCCAGGCCAGGCCAGGCCAGGCCAGGCCAGGCCAGGCCAGGCCAGGCCAGGCCAGGCCAGGCCAGGCCAGGCCAGGCCAGGCCAGGCCAGGCCAGGCCAGGCCAGGCCAGGCCAGGCCAGGCCAGGCCAGGCCAGGCCAGGCCAGGCCAGGCCAGGCCAGGCCAGGCCAGGCCAGGCCAGGCCAGGCCAGGCCAGGCCAGGCCAGGCCAGGCCAGGCCAGGCCAGGCCAGGCCAGGCCAGGCCAGGCCAGGCCAGGCCAGGCCAGGCCAGGCCAGGCCAGGCCAGGCCAGGCCAGGCCAGGCCAGGCCAGGCCAGGCCAGGCCAGGCCAGGCCAGGCCAGGCCAGGCCAGGCCAGGCCAGGCCAGGCCAGGCCAGGCCAGGCCAGGCCAGGCCAGGCCAGGCCAGGCCAGGCCAGGCCAGGCCAGGCCAG
>JAPQNM010000049.1:8774786-8779786 GCA_029783475.1 Metacarcinus magister
GCTTACACAATCCTAGCCACTCGCCGGATGCAACGACTGTCCAGTAAATACAGAAATACAAAGTGTACCAGATCATATGAACGGAGGGAAAGAAAAATAATCATACAGAAAAAAAAATAATCAAAAATAAACAGAACTAGTGTGTGTGTGTTGACGGAAAGTGCTCGAGTGAAATGAAACGAAATAAAAAGTCACTATGAACAAATATTGAAGAAAACACTAAATACAAAATGAGAGAGCGAGAGAGAGAGAGAGAGAGAGAGAGAGAGAGAGAGAGGAGAGAGAGAGAGAGAGAGAGAGGAGCTTAGTTGTGAGCAGGAAAGGAAGGACGATCTGCGGAGGACATACAACGACTCCATCACACGCCACAAACACGCCGCCGGATCAAAACGAGACAAACAAATAGACAGAGGCTTCTCCTGTCCCCTTCCTGAGCCTCTATCGGTATGTCTGTATGTCTGTATGTGTGTGTGTGTGTGTGTGTGTGTGTGTGTGTGTGTGTGTGTGTGTGTGTGTGTGTGTGTGTGTGTGTGTGTGTGTGTGTGCTCATTCACTAGTACAATAACAAAAAAAGTGACTTAGTACCAATAAATATAAGTAAATAAGAAACTAGATGAAGTGTAAATGCGTGTCGGTGATACGTTGAACTCGCTCACTTTATGACCCTTTTTGTGGCGCAAAGAACCTCTTTCGTGAGGCAGGAATTTGTAATCAATGTAAATCTGCGCGATGGAATGTTGGCTGGCTGGCTGGCTGGCTGATGGCGGGCTGGCTGGCTGACTGATGGCGGGCGGGCTGGCTGGGTGGCTGGCTGGCTGGCTGGGTGGCTGGCTGGGTGGCTGGCTGGTCGTTGTGGGTTCAGGGTTCAGGTGAAGTAAACGACACACGTATTGAAGGAGGAAAGGAGGAGAGGTGAGTAGTGCGTGTCTGGTGGTGATGGTGGTGGTGGTGGTGGCGGGCAGACAGGCTACAAGACTATAACTAACACATTATTGAATAGTGGAGGAGATAAAAGCAATTTTTCACATGAATTGTGCATAATGTGATACAAGCACTAATTTCGGCATGGTGGTTCACAAGGGTCCACTCAGCAAATCTGCCTGACGTGCCAATTGAAAATCTAAGATGACGGCCATTTTTCAAGATTACCGCCAATTTTATTTAATATGTCCAATTTATATCATTTACAGTATTCCAAGGCTTCTGAAAGTAGTAAAAATGTATCTGGCATCCTTAGAAACATATAACTAGACACCAAGATAATTCAAATTCATCAACTACATACATTACTATGGGAAAACATGACTTCGGAAGATAATTTGGTGGCTATCTTGAAAAACGGCCGCCATCTTGGATTTTCAAGTGGCACGTCAGACAGATTTGCTGAGTAGACCCTTGGGAACCACCATGCTGAATTTGGTGCTTGTATCACATGCTGAATGATTTTTCTGTTTTCCGCCCCACTAGAAGTTCGGGCGAGGTGAGGCGGTGAAGGAGGTGGTGGTGGTGGTGGTGGTGGTGGTGGTGTACTGTGTATGTTTCCAGGCGTCTGAGCGATGTCTGGTGGAGATTCAGGAATGACTGGAACGTTCTTTGTCTCCTTAATTTAATGTTCACGAGTTGAGAAAATATGGAGAGTTTTAGTTATTATCCAGTGAATGATAAAACCCAGGTGACGTTGGGTGGGCGTGGGGCGGGCGTGGCAGTTTGGGGTGATTCTGATTCTAAGGGAGTGACGGTCAGACATGCAGACTAGAAAAATTATGTAGCTTTGCAAGGAGAGGCGTGTGTGTGAGGTGTTAGTGTGGTGGTGTGTGAGGGTATTAGTGTGGTGGTGTGTGAGGGTAATAGTGTGGTGGTGTGTGAGGGACGGCAGCGTACAGCAAGGCAGCGAGACGGATGGCGGACATGCGGTGTAGAACGTAAAGTAAGTGGGTGGACATAAATAAATCCAGTTTTCTGTTGTGGCAAGATACGTTTCCCTGGTGTGTGGGTGGTAAGAAGAGGGATGTGCACTATACTATACGTGTACTTCAAGTCGCCCCCTCACCAGGCTAGCAGCATAGCAGAGCACAGTCAAACGTCTCATACAGAGGCGTGGGGTAAAAACGAGTATTCCACGTCATCACACACTTCAATAAAAGAAAAGACATCACGAAAAAATAACATCCAAGTTTTGTTACATTACGAGAGAGGAAAGAAAGTATCGTGTTGCTGACGAGATGAAGTTAAGACACAACACAAAAAAATGGTTCAGTTCTCTCATCGTTGGCCAGGTGTGGGAGTAACAAAGCAGGTCTGAAGGGTAGTATTAAATCACTACCACTTGAAAAGAAAGAATAAAAGACGCTGAGGCTAGGACGTACAACAGACAGTAACCATAAGAATTTCCCTCCATCTCCAGGTTCTCCTCCCCTTCAAGACACGATCTCCCTCATCCTCCTCAGCATAACTGGATCCCCTCATCCCTTAAGGCAAATACCTGTTATCGTCCCTTTGCCACACTCCTTTCCCCTCATGGCTGAGTCCTCCCGCAGTCACTCCTCAAGCCAGGATTGTTGTTTTTCATATAAGATTTCTTTCGTCATCCTTGGAAATAGGATCTTCTCATCACCCTCAAAGTAGGAGTTATCTTCATATCCGGTAATAGGGTTTCTCTCATCAGCCCTATGAATAGAATCCCTATTTCATTCCTCGTGATAGGATAGCTTATCATCTCTATATATAGGAGTCCTTTTCTTTATCATTCTGTACGTCACTCCTACGAGGCTCACAGCATTGACGTCACAAACACTTGCCGTCGCGTTCCCGTTTTCCTCGTGATTTTCTTCTCTCCAGACACCTTTTTCTCCTTGATTTCACTTTCGTTCGTGCTAATAAGACAAAGTAAACAAGAAAGAATACTGTGTCCATCTCCTCCATCTTTTCATTTTCAAACAAATAGCACATTGTTGTTACGCTATTCTCTTCTTGTTTTGTTTTCTTCCAACGATGCTTGAAATCCGTGTTGAGGACGTAAGGTGGCGCGGCAAAGTTGGTCCCGTGAGGTGCCTGTCCAAAGTGTGAGTCTTAACGAGGGAGGCGCTTCTTGTGGCGTTGTTTCCTGGTGTATTTTGAGCGGGTGTCCCAGTAGGCGTCTCCAGGGAGGAGGGAGAATCAAATTAACGTATAAGAACACCAAGAAATAACCACAGAAAGCCAGTGAAAGAGATCCCTCATAACAGCTCCGTGAAGTCTGGCCACTCTCAAGGACGCCCTCGCCTCTAAGGGTCGCGGTGGTCTGTCGGATTCAAGGACACAAGACACATGTAAACACAACGAAGGGGAAGCCACGGAAACCTCGACAATCTGGATGTGGAAAACAAATTATTGAAACCATTTATGCCACAGGAATGTATAAACTGTGGCAGTGGAATGTGTGTGGCGCTTAAGAAAGAGGCGGCTGAGGGCGTGGAGCAGCAGTGTGCATACCATGGGGGGCCGCGGCATCCTTCAAGACCTTCATAATCTGCCGCGGGAAAGTAATCTTCTTTTTATTATAGTTAGAAATATATACCTATAAATATATACCTGTAAATATATACCTGTAAAAACCTCATACTCAAACTAAGTAAGCATGGCAAGGATGGGAGTGTAATCCAAGTAGTGTTGTAAATACACACATGGAATACCTTTGATGATATGTAAGGAGAGACATGAGGCTGTTAAGTGAAAGAAAAAAAGGAAAGATTATCGCAGAAGTCACAAGTTAAAAACATAGAGAATTATATTTACAGAAAGAAACGAAATATGAGTTGAAAGAGATCGCTTACGTTGCCTTATTCTTTTGTTGATGATCAAGTGAGCATCGACAAGAGGGATTCAGTGAGCGAGTTGTTTACTGTTATAATACAAACAAGACCACGGCGGTACTGGTGACTGTGCTTCATGCCTTCACGTGGAAAAACTGATACAGAAGTTACTTTCTTTCTTCAAAACTTCCGGCTTCCTTCTAGAGTCTTGAGAGGCCATTACTGTGTTGAAACCGGTGTTCAGGAAAAAAAGAAAACTCCATCTCTCTCTCTCTCTCTATCTATCTATCTATCTATCTCTATTGCGTTCTCTTCAAGATATTTTCTACTCCAGGATCAGGACAGACCCCCAAGTATAGAGCTAAATGTCTGGGTTTCTATATAATTTCTATCTAATTCTCTCTCTCTCTCTCTCTCTCTCTCTCTCTCTCTCTCTCTCTCTCTCTCCTCTCTCTCTCTCTCTCTCTCTCTCTCTCTCTCTCTCTCTCTCTCTCTCTCTCTCTCTCTCTCTCTCTCTCTCTCTCTCTCTCAATAAAGAACCCACCCCTACACAGACTCATCATGCACTCATTCCTAAAAATGGTTCGGGACACCAACACGAAGGTGAATAAGTGAATACAGAGGGGGAAAAAACACCTTGGTTATGATGGTAATGATGCAAGGATCCAAAAGTCTGACATACGCCAGGGAGATAAAGGTCAGTCTCCCCTCCCCTTCTCCCCTTCACTCCCCTCCTCTTCTCCCCTCCACTCCCCTCGCTGGCCCGCTAATCATCTCCATTTTCTTTGCATCGAGTGAAACTTTATTCGAAATCATTTTTATTTATAGAAAAGAAAATATCTAGTACACATGATATGGTACGGCTTCGTTATATATTTTTTCCCCTTTCACTTGGAATAATTTGGGTAGAATGCGGTGTTTTCTTTTTTTCTATTATTAGTTACCGTTTGGTTAGGGAAAAAATTGTGAGTTGTGGAAATAATCTGACAAAATGTACAGGTGACATATACGTAATACAAGGATAGGTTGGTTAGGGTCATCACCACTACCATCACCATCATCATCATCATCATCACATCATCACTATCATTGGTGTTGTTGTTGATGAATAATAATCAATAAAGATGAGAAGTCGACGCTGAGTGATTTTTTTTTTTTTTCATTTTCTTTTTTTTACTCTTTTTTTTTTTTTATTTAGGACAGTCGTGG
>JAPQNM010000049.1:8784786-8789786 GCA_029783475.1 Metacarcinus magister
ACAAGAGAAGTAGACACAAGGGGAAGGCGTAGACTGTCTCCCTTCACCTCACCCTCACCTTCCCTCTTGTCCCCATCCCCGTCTGGACCCGAGGAGGACACAACCGGTCTCCTCGTCCTCTTAAAACAACTAACCAACAACAAATTACTATAACAAGACAATGGACACACTAATACCACATGCCAGACTCGTGTGTGTGTGTGTGTGTGTGTGTGTGTGTGTGTGTGTGTGTGTGTGTGTGTGTGTGTGTGTGTGTGTGTGTGTGTGTGTGTGTGTGTGTGTGTGTGTACGTGAAAACCATCGTGAGGGAAATTGAAAAGAAGTGGAGTACTGAAAAGACAGAGAGAGAGAGAGAGAGAGAGAGAGAGAGAGAGAGAGAGAGAGAGAGAGAGAGAGAGAGAGAGAGAGAGAGAGAGAGAGAGAGAGAGAGAGAGAGAGAGAGAGAGAGAGAGAAAGAGGCTGCGAGAGGGACAGAAGGTGGAGTGGAGGGTGAGGATATGGACGAAATAGAAGTTAAAGTGCGAAGGGAATAAAAACGGATTGAAAAATAATGAAGAAAAATGGATCTAAATAAGGAGAAAAGAGAAAAATCGCTCTTTTATCATCGACAGATATAGAACAGGGAGGGGGAGGGGAAAGGGGAGGAGGAAGAGGAGGAGGAGGAGAGGAGGAGGAGAGGAGGAGGAGGAGGAGGAGGAGGAGGAGGAGGAGGAGGAGGAGGAGGAGGAGGAGGAGGAGGAAAAGGAACAAGAACAAGTAAAAGAAAAAGAAAAAAGATTAGAAGAAGAAGAAGAAGAAGAAGAAGAAGAAGAAGCAGAAGCAGAAGAAGCAGAAGAAGAAGAAGAAGAAGAAGAAGAAGAAGAAGAAGAAGAAGAAGAAAAGAAAAAGAAAATAAATACAGAACAAAAGAGTAAAGAGAAAAAGATTGGAGAGAGGCAAGGCAAGGCAAGGCAAGGTGAGGGAAGGCAAGGGAAGGCAGGAGGCAGACGGGAAGGAAACAAAAATAAAAGGAAGGTAATATTGCCTTGCCACATATTTGCCTTTTACATCCATATCATTTTTATTAAGTTACTGAGAAATCATCTTTTTTAATAAACAAATATTCAGTCCACTTCCTAGTCGGCTCTCAACAATGTCCTTCCATTTAAACAAGAATGCAGAGGGGAGTTCAGGATCTCGTCTCCATTAATGGTTCTTCCACTCTCCAGCAGCGCCAATACTGCAATATCGTACCAAAGGCGGAAGAAACAGGGAGAAACAAAGCGAGAGAGTGAGGGAAAGAGGAAGGAAGGGAAGGAGTGGAGAGAGCCGTTTCCTCTGTCCAGCTGGGAAGGAACACACAATACTGCTTGACCGGCTCTTTACTTTTCCTTTTATGCATAAGTTTCGTGTGAGTGTCAAGAAGGAAGTTAGTGAGTCACCTTCCGTCACTAAGGAGTTGCTGCACTTTCAACACTGTGAGGAAGGCGGCTCCGAGGGTGTTGTGAGACGATGCTTTCTAACTTAATGACAAGAACAGAGGCGAGTTGGCGGCAGATAGAGATGTACACATTGTTTGGACTGCCACCGACACTCCGGAGCAAACTGTGAACCCAAGTGTTGCATCACCCTTCAAAGTTATTGTGTGCACTTTGGAAATTCTAGGAACACACTTTGGAAAATGAAAAGCATCGCAACTCAGAGGATTGGATGCACCTGAATTAAGAAGTTGTGCAGGACATGGCGAGCATCCTTCCATGCAACTTGGTGAATAGATAGTCAAAGGAAAGACTGTAATACCACACACACACACACACACACACGCACACACGCACACACACACACACACACACACACACACACACACACACACACACGTCCTGGTAAGCTTATTAAAGGAAACTTATAATGACATCTTTGAGGAAACTGTTTGCATTTCAACTGATCTGACTTCTGCATCTGGAAAACCTTCTAATGAAGAAACTCGATTTACCTCCCACGCCCCCTTCGGAGGTGATTGAGACTCCAGCAAGAATACAACGAAGATGAACCTGAGATTAAAGTCACACCAATCACACGTTACAAACTCCTACACACACATGACAGCGAGAGATCAAAGATTAGTTCATCAGCTACACGAGTATGAGACACGTTCGCAGGTGTAGTGCAGGCCGCTACTTGACACAGTATCGATATCAAACACATGTTGCCATTCCGTAACGCAAGTCTCCCTTCAACTCACACACAACAATGGCTCTTCTATAGAACTTGAGAAGCCGCTGTTGTTACGATGACTAAGAGGCCAAATGAATAGTAATTTGTGTCCACCCTTGAGTCTTCCTACAGTAACACCAACTATGTACCATTCGTGGCTTCATTTGTCATAAGGAAAACATAGTACTACCTCCCACCGCTTTCGAGTTACATAAAATTAAAGAAAATAATAATAAATGGTATGTCAGGCTGTGCAGAAAGTATTCGTGGAAGCTTTTATATAATAGAAAGAGCACTTATTTTAGAAATTATGTTCTCCTGGTAAATCCTCTCATGTAAAAATTTAACTATACTATTAATTGAAATATTATTTGTGTGGTATTTCCTGAGAATAGTAAATGGAGATTACAATGAAGCAGATTTTCGCTACAATAGAAACATTTTGTATTCCTCAGGAGGCACACGCTTGAAGGCTTGCAAAACAGGTATGTAATAAACTATATGAAATTCTGCTTTACAAAACAATAACCTCACAAACTACACAAGCTGAACCTTTTTCCAGAGAGTGTTCCCTACGTGAGGTGTGGATCCAGGCAAGCTCTTCCTCGCTACACCATGCAATGCGATCGTCTGGCTTCACCCACACCCTACACCCATCACACTACTCCAGGGTGTGCAAGGCCATTGTGGCATACATTTTCTTCGTGTCTCGTTCAATGGTACAGAGGAAGAGACAGAAAGAGAGGGAAATTGGGGAGGAGGATAAAAGAAGAGAGTGGGGGAGGAACTCAGAAAGAAAATGAAAAATAAGTATTGTATCGAGGTATATCTATCTATCCAAATCAATATCCGTCTGTCTAGAGCCGTTTTTACTTGTTCGGTTTTAAGCGTTGTTTCGTTGGTGTGTGTATAGACGCAACAATTCATACAACGTCGAGCTGGTATTGTGTATCAGAAACCACACCTCATATAGCTGCACAGTATACAAGGTTAATCGTAGTTCAAGTTGGTATGTCGGTAATAGCAAGTCACAGATCAAGACTCAACGCTCCAACACCTTCTAAGATATCCAAAAACAATCAAGTAAAACCATATAACAAATACTTTAAAAATTCATATACACCGCCGAGACAGTTCACATCACCAAAAACAACTAAAAACCGCATATTCTGTTCCCTCCATCATATATAAAAATAGAAATAAAAAGATAATAACAATAACAATAATCCCACCTTCCCGCTGTGCCCACCGTTCCTGCCTTTACCTGAACCCACGACCAGCTCCATTTCCTTCCACACAACTTCATGACGGATCAAGTCAACCCCAACACAATACCAGGGACGAGATGAGCACTGGTCTGGCCTCACGTCCCTTCCCCCTCCCACCCACCTTACACAAACAGGCTACAGGTCTGCAAGGTAAACAGGTGTGTGTGTGACTCCCAACCTTGCCTCCTCCTTCTTCTTCTTCATCCATAACGTGATAGGAGAAAGATTAAGGCCCTTGGGATGTCTTCAAAGGACGTGAGAAGCAACAGGTGTGAGGCGTTTGGCAGGTGTTCAGGATAAGACAGAGGAGCATCTATCTCACCGAGGCAGAGATGAGTTCCTGTATTGCACATCCATTTATATCTGTGAGTGTGGACGAGATGAAATGTTGCTGATGGTACAGAGGGAAAGTATTGCGTGTGTGTGTGTGTGTGTATGTGTGTGTGTGTGTATGTGTGTGTGTGTGTGTGTGTGTGTGTGTGTGTGTGTGTGTGTGTGTGTGTGTGTGTGTGTGTGTGTGTGTGTGTGTGTGTGTAACCAGGTGTAACTGATAGGTTTTCCCTTTGCCTTTGCCATTCAGTAAGCGGCTAATGTACAGTTTCACGTCCAGCAATCACGGAATGGCATCGAGGATTCCTCTAATTACTTTCTCAATTGCGTACATGTTTTGCAGTTGGACTCAGCGTGTGTTGAGTCACCAAGGTCACCTACTCGTGGGCCTAATACATGGGGGGAGGGGGGGGGGAAGGAACACCTGGGAACACCTGGATTGAAGAGTGCTTGCAGCGGAGAGAACACTTAATTAAACGAGAGAACACCTGGATGGGATGGAACACTTAGAAAGGAGAGCACACTTAGAACACTTAGAATAAAGAGAACACTTTTTTCTCTCTCTTGTGTTGCATGTAAGTAACACAACACAACCAAATGTTCCTCATCTGACGACATTGTTGATGCTAAAAAAAATTTTAAATGTTCAATGATCTTGTGAAGGGTCAGAGCAGTCAGTCACACGCAACATAGATAAAAGAAAATTGCTTGCGACTGGCTTTATGGAAGTGGTGGCAGCTACAAAGGTGTGTTGCAGTGATCCATATTAATTGTGTTGCATCGAAAAATCTTCATCTTTATTAAGGAAACACAGTGAGGTCGTATAGTCAATGTTAGGTTACCACGTGCAACAAACACACACACACACACACACACACACACACACACACACACACACACACACACACACACACACACACACACACACACACACACACACACACACACACACACACACTCACACTCACACGCACTCACACTCACACGCAATACTGTTATGCAACACCTTGGTGACACCTGTTTGCTAAGTGTGTTATCGGAAATTCATCGCTTGGTTACAAAAACGATTACACAATGAGGCGGAAAAAAAAAATTGAAAACTTATGAAGATTGAAAACAAAAAATAGACTGAATAACGCGAAGGAAAAACTGAAACTTATTGTATATTGAAAATTAAGACAAACATAAGTGCGATATAAAGGAAGTAAA